>OMLB01042667.1:41282-73024 GCA_900302555.1 Myripristis jacobus
ATTTAATATATTTGTCAGAGCACATACTTACAAGGTATCGTTTGTGTGTCAACACCTTTTCACCCCTTGACACTCACCTCTGCTTGCACTGTTATCATCCTGGCCCTCCACTCTCTGTGGGTCACTCCCCTGTGTCTGGGGCTGTTGCTGTTGTTGCTGCTGCTGGGTCAGGTGTAAGAAGAGGGCTTTCTGCACTGCTGGTGGTAAAGACTGCACCTGCGACTCAGCGCCCATCTGCTGCTGGAGGTTCTGTATGAAGGCCAGGCTGGGGTCTACTACATTGATAAAACATGGAAAGATGAGAGAACAATGATACAGTCATCAGTAAATTTAATAAACAGTTGAAGGGACCCTGGGGAATAAGACTGATGGATATTGGTAATTTAACACGCACAGCATATTAATGTAATACCCACCTCCTTGTCCCATTGCCTGGTTTCTGAGGAAATTGCTGAAGAATTCCACTGGGTTCTGACCTAAAGATGGAAATGGGAAAAGGCTCTGCAGCATCTGTAAATCAGGCATAGGAGGGAATGGAGGCCTCTGCATGTTCATCTGAGGATTCATACTGGGTCGGTTCCCATGGAAGGGTGGGGGTTGTCCGGGAGGGGGCGGCATTGGAAATCCATGTGGTGGGAGCTGTCCTGGGGGACTCTGTGGCATGGGTGGTCCTGTAGGGTGACCCATAGGACCAGGTGACCCAGGGGGAGGAACAGGGGGAGCAGTGGCGCCTGAGGGCATCATAGTTCCGCTTTGTGTGTCCTCTGAGCCTCCGCTGAATTGGTTGGTGCCTTCCCCCTGACTCTGGGCTCCAGAAGTGAAACTGGATCCACTGAAAAATACCATAGGGCAATCAGATAATATAAAGTTGAAGCTAAACTACATGCTTAACACTGATTAGAATTTAATCACATATCATTTCAGTTACCTCAGACCAATTTTTTGTGCCAGGTCTACAGTAGGCTGAACCTTTATTTCAAAAAGAGAAGGGATCTTTTTCCCTGCTTGGGCAGAGGCTGCGTCTGGAGGGCTGCTGTGACCAGGGGTTGGCAGCAAACCAACACCAGGAGGCGGCTTTGGGAGCGGGGAGATGCCCTGCTTCCTCAGGTCCTCGAGTTCCAATTCATCTTCATGGGCGTTCTCCTCCTCAGTGTTTATTATCTGGAAAAGAGTCAGAAAGCAGAAGATGAGGATTACTAATCTTAAAGCCAAGATTACGTAGCGTACAGGCGATAGAAATCATAATCTAACACTTCCGTCTCACCTTATCAAGCAACTCTTTTGTCACATCAGTCAAAGCCTCATGGGAGAATTTGCAGTTATCCCCCTGATAACATTTGGCTCCTGTATGAAAGAACTTGCAGGGATATTCATGTGCACTCACAGGTTAAGGAAAAGTAATAGGCATACTAAAATCGAAATGGCATTTCGCCATTTAATTATGATTTAATTCTATGATTCAATTAGCTACTTTCACAAGCACTCAGTTGTCTTTAATGAAGGATATTGTGCATATAAATGCAATTATCTCCTTTACTGCAGTATCCTTGGAGGTAGAATTTACAAAGTTCCTTTTTCTTGTCTGGTACAACAAGCTCATGTTCAAACTTACACTGTTCCCCCTGTAAAGAGACAAAATTTAGACATTTGGTCATTTTTCAATGAAAAGGGGAATTAATTTATGTATTTATTTTAGTATTAAAAGGCTCACATTAAAATACGATACATAAATGGATTAGGAGTACCTTGATACATCGACCCTCAAGGAAGTATTTGCAGATGTATCTACCATTGTGTTCAACAGTGTGTTGATTGATAAACTCCTTGCTCATTATTGGGCGTTTCTTCTGAAAACCAGAAGAGTTTTTTCCTTCCTGTGGACAACAAGGGGAAAAAAACAAAGATTTTGGTTTTAATGCACTAATACTCAGTATAAATTAAATAGTGCAGTCAAAAGCTTACACACTGCAATGGTGAAAAAACTGTTTCAACATGGGTCAAATCTATATTATATTATAACTGAGTAAACAACAAAAAAAGACAAATTTGTCCCACTGTCTCTTTAATGATACTTCTGACTGTGTGAAGGAGGTCATGAATCTCTCTTACAGGTGTCATGTCCTCCATGGCCTGGTCTCCGCCCCGGCCTCGTCCACGTCCGCCCCAGCTCTTGCCCTTTAGCTTCTTGTTCTTGTTGAGCATCCCCCGTCCTCTGCCAGGTCCGCTCCCTCTGCCCCGCCCCCTCTGACCAACTGTAGAAGCATTTCAGTGTAAGTGGTCAACTTCAGGTTAGCATTGGTCTTTCTAGTGCATTGTATCCACTAAATGTATTATGGCACCTCTAATCACTTATGACACATTTTTAGTTAAGGTAAATGACGAAAAAATAGAATCTGAAAAAATGCATATATACACTGCTGTTTCTGCATCCCCCTCATATTGGCTCTCTTCATCTGTTCCTTGGCGTGGCGTCCCTTGCCCTGACACGGGGGGGCCGAATCTTTCGACTGCTGATACTCTGACATGTCATCTGTGTAGTCATCCTCCTC
Organism: Myripristis jacobus; assembly: GCA_900302555.1. Lineage (NCBI taxonomy): Eukaryota > Metazoa > Chordata > Actinopteri > Holocentriformes > Holocentridae > Myripristis > Myripristis jacobus. The sequence goes on from OMLB01042667.1 coordinate 43,832, forward strand.
TCCTTCATAGTCGTACTTGTCATCACTGTAGTCGCTGTATTTGTCAAAGTCGCCACTCTTGTGTTGTGGAGACTTCTGCGAATTGCTGTGGCCACCCTTGGAATCCCGTCCATGCTGTGAAATTTAAGTCACAATGAAATTAACAATTACTTTTTCACTTTCTTAGCTCATTTTCTTGCCATACACCTGTTTAACAATGATGGTAAAAAAATAACAATTGTACATTTTCTTGCATTTTTACATCAAAATGCCATTAGTTTTACAGTCTATCTATAATGGTGATGTCAAGCTGAACCAGTAGATGTTAATAACAATTCCAACCAAAAAAGCATTGCAGATTTTTTAAGATTGTCACTCCTTCCCCCCTGCTATAAAATAAAATTGCATTTCTCTCCGTAAGTGATTCCGCACTGGTTTACACTTTTGACTGAGGCGTCCACTGCATTATACCCCAGCCCGACATCCTGTTTCAAGAGGAAATTCATCAAATCAAATTAAGTGTCTGTGAGAAACTGACCAGGGAAGACTGGCCATCCAACTCTCGGCTGGATCCCTGGCTCTTCCTGCTTTTGGGCCTTTCTGGGCGGTCGTAGTCGGAGTCATAGCTGTCAGAGCTGGAGCTGCTGGATGGTGAGTGGTGCTGGGAGGAAGACACAGGGAACAGTGGCCAAAACATGAATAAGGGCTGAAAAAGTGCTTCATCAAAATTATAACATCAATTTATAGTTAGTTTACAGCTGTTCAGATGCACGCCCCGTCACAATAGCAGTAAGTCATATCAACTTGTAACAACTACAGAACCAGGATTACTTTCGGTCTGTCACGTCTCCTCCTTTTGGACCTCCTCTTCTCTCTCGTCTTTTTGTATCTTTTCCTGGAGTGCCTGTGAGTCTTCTCCTCTTTCTCTTTCCCTTTGTCCTTCTCTCTCTCCTTTTCCTTCTCTTTCTCCTTTTCTTTGTCTTCGTTCACCTCCTTAGCATCTTTGTTTTCCTCTTCAATCCCAATCCCTTCATCATCTATTTCTCCATCTTCCAATTCGCCATCCTCTCTTTAAAAAAAAAAAAAGGCAACTGTGAGTATTTATCTATGTGAATGTTTTTTGTCTGCTTCAGTTGCTATTAACATGGTCTCTCTTCACATGAGTAAAATAACTGATGTCCAAAATAACCCAGAGTTAGCGGCTGCCATTCTTTCATAAGAACATATGCATCAAATTATTACAAAATTATGAGAATTTTCTTCTCATTTAGGAAAAAACAAGGAGAATTATACAAGCCAGTTTTCTTAATACTTGAAGCCTATCATGTGCTTGTGCTTAACTTTTACTTTCTGTGAACCAATGTGCAGTTAAGTTAAATTCACATTCAACTCGACTAAAATCTGTGAAACTTTATTAGCTATTAAAAATGATTTCTGGGTTACTAAATTACTTTACTCTTCCTTGTAGCAAGAGGGGGATGAAGGGGGATTTTGGCAAATTATGTTGCCAAGTCATAGGCCTTAACAGACTCTATAGTAATGTGCCAAAGAACTACAGAATAGTACAGTCAGGATTACATTGAGTTAAGTAGCAAAACTGTTTTTCAATGAGAAAGGCATAGTTTGGGCCAGCTTTAAAGGTAAGGAAACTTCCTTACCATCTGGCTCACAAACCTGAGCACTACAGTTCCCGTAAGACCTGGCCAAAGAAATTCTTACAAAAGTGGACTAAATGTTGGATTTCGTGTCCAGGGAATTTTTGTACTGGAAGCTAGGGTACACTGCAATTACTGTTAAAAAACACAAATATCTGTTATTTAAATGATTATGGGATCATTACATTCAGGAACATTGCAATCAAAATCCCTGAGGAAGTGGAGTTTTCTTTGAAAGAGTTTGCTGCAAATGCCATAACCGCTCCCTGTCACAGCGTCTGCTGAGGAGCTGATGGAGGCAGGTGAATACTTAAAAGACTGGCTGCTTTTGTGAATCCTCATATTTTAAATAGGGATGGGGGTATATCCATGAAACAGTTGGGTGGGTTGTTAGCTGATTACAAAAGTGAAGGTTAGAGGCATATAAAGGCATGTTCACAGCAGCCAGAACAAGTTTAAAATGATTACAATTATGCCCGGGATAGGTGTGACTGAAATATTTAAAACAGGAATCCACACAGACAATAGCACATGGGCAGTTCAAAGGAGCTGTGAGATAAATTACAACAAATTATTTCATGCAAAGGTATACCCTTGAAATTTTGTCCTCGGACACAATAGTCCATGTAAAATCAGTTCCTGTCAAAGTATGACAGTTGAATACATTGCCCTTTCAAGGTCGGTATTCTCTTCATAAAATGTAATGACAGCTGCTGTTAAAAAAATATGGGGCAGGTATCAAAGTGAAACACAAAACGCCATGAAATGGGAAAATTCCCCCTCCCGTAGTTCCATGTCTGTCTCACAGACTGGCTATCTCTTGAACCTGTGACCCAGCCACTGCACTCTCTAAATTTGTCCAGCTAAGCAGCACTTTGCAAGATTCACTATAAACTATTTGCCATCTCAAAGATATTCTACCTTTAACTTCTTGTCCATAAAACCAAACATGTGTATTTTAACATCACACTGATAATCAAAACACATCACATCAACACCAACACCTTGGGTAAAATAAGTCCAGTAACACTATATAATTTTTTTTATGTGGATACTATAAAAATGTACCAACAAAGTCATGTCAATATTGGAATATTAAATGAATGACAGCTTTCCAGCAATGGCACATGAGACAAAAAATCCATAAACCACAATACACACAATACACTTCTCACTGGATCCCAGTATCACGTACTAGATGTCCTCATAGGAATATTTAAGTGATTTTTCATTTTGGCATATGCAGACCCATTTTTCACATTTATAACCAGCTGCCTGCTACTGTAAGAAAGATACAACAAGGGTGTCAGGGTGACCAGAGTGCAGCATGGAGGGTGTAAACCAGGGATAGGAAATAATGTGCCATGGAGGGCAAAGACAGCACATTTTTATTCCAACCAAACACCACACAAGGTGATTAGTTCCTCCAGTCTGGTGGAAGGTGATCAGCTAATCAGCCGGCACAGGATGAAACGTACAGGATCTCAGTCATCCGTGGCACATAATTTCCCATCCCTGTAGCGGACTCATCACAAGGGCACAGGCATGGCCTTTACTTGAAGCTCAAAGCCCAGCAGAAGCAAATTAATCTCAACCCCTGAGTGACCAGTACCACAAAGTGCCCGATAGGGGGGAGTAAAGAGCAAGGATGGGCGTGGCATTACTACATTATAGTCATCTGCATAGCCTCCTGCAGATGGCAACAACGAAGCCAAGAAATCACCCCAGTACCACAACAACACAAACGATGAGGTCTCCTATGTTGCATGGAAATGATCATGAATGAGTCTTATCGACACGGTGATGGGATATCTAGGCTAATCTGGATAGCGTTACTCCATTGCACCAAAAGGCATGCAAATATATGTGGAGGGGGAAAACCCTGGAAATGTTTCTGCCCTGCAATTCATGATTTCAAAAAAAGAAAAAAGGAAAAAAAAGAAAGAAGGAAAACAATAACACAAGCAGACCCACAGCACTGAAACGCACAGATGAGCGTATTAAGAATTGCATAAGATTGTTACTCGACCTTTCATCCCCTGCAAGCTCAGAGTCTGTCATGTTTTTGTCAAGAACAGGGGCTGGGGGACTGGAAACAAGGCTCACAGAAGCCATTGGAAAACGGATCTGCCTCCCTTCTCCGGTACAAGAGTGAATTACTCAATCACTCAAGGAGACGTTGGGTTGTGAGAGATGCTGGAAGATTTCAGACTGGAAAAAACTCACGGTGTTACATGTCTCGACAGAGACAGTAAACAGACACTCTCCTCTTTCATTTCAGTGACGTTTTAACTCAGTGAGCACAGCTTGATACCCCGCTTTGCTAATGTCCCGTCGGTTGACAGCTGCCATGGTGAAATAGAGGAGACGGAGGGAGAAACAGACAGAAATGTAACCATTTTCGTTGATTTCAGCATCTTCCTAGGGTTTCTCAACAGGGACATCATCTCAAAATGGCTTCTGAGGTCTGTAGAACATTCCCCACTAATGTATTCGTCCACGTATATATCGCCCTATCAGGATCTATCTAACATGAATACAGCGAAATCTCACCAGCAATTGGTCCAACATGGTATCGGGTAACGCCCATGAAAGCAAAACGCGATGCTGATTGGCTCAAAGAGCTGTCAGTTATTGCCAACATCTGCAACAATGAAGCGCATGAGACGTTCACGGTTTGTTCTTTGTGAACGTTATTGTTTATGACCATGAAACCACGCAACACGTATTTATTGTGTAGTTTTTTAACATCTTTACACCGGAGACATTTTTGAATCCCTTATTTGTATTTCCAAAATATCTCTCGATGATTTTTTTTGCCCCTTTCGTAACGTACACTCGCGTGCACGCGCTCGCTTTTACTGTTTTCAAGTCGGTTCAGGTTTTGGCCGCCAGATGTCGCTGTGGCTCTTCAAATGAAAGTCTCAAAGACTTGTTTACCTGAGCAGTACATTGCTTTTAATGTTTGTTTTAATATGTCATGATGTAACCTACATTTTTTATGTTATCAATGACGATTAAACAGTCACAACTGCTAAACTATTATTATTTTATCTTTTATATATTTTATTCATATATGTATTTTTTTTAAGTATTTTTCGGTCTGCGAAGAAACTAATTGGTGATGCGTTTACGTTAATTTTATCATTAACGATTAATTTCATCCGGTCAGACCTGATGATCTGCATTATATCAGAGCATAACACCGTTAATATACTACGTCATGTTATTTTAAGAATAAAGTTATATCGCAATCCTAAATAAACCTATGCATTTGGCCTTTAAGGTGAGGGCATAAGGCTTTAACAGGACGTGATATTGCTCGTTATACAACTTATACAACTGTAAGTCAGCAACATATGCTATAGCCTAAACAACCAAATAAATGAATAGTCTGAAATCTACAAGAAAAAAAAGTGCCAAGTAGGCTATAGCAAGCAGCCTTTACTTTATACTGTGGGCAACTTCCCTAACCACCAGTCTTGAATAGGCACCGTCTGTTACAGAGGAATGCAAGGGGAATAAATTAAGTTTTTGGGGAGTATCTCGGTGGGAGGGATTATTACTTTGGGAAGCCTAGGTGGCGTGCGGAGCGCAGAGGCTGCAGACCATCCCGGAGCGCAGATCCGGACCAGCGGCCGCATCACGGCAGGCACCTGATGAGCATCCTCTCCCTCCTGAGCCCGGCGCACGGAAAGTCACACAAGAGCGCAGTGTTTTGGGATTGTTACTAAAACAAAGCAAAAGCCACCAAATCCTGGAGGCACAAAAAACAAACAAACAAACTAATAAGGAGCACTGTTACATTATAATCACTGGATTTCCAGATATGGCACTGTCTCTTATGCGCAGCTGTTTGCTTTTTCTGTGTGTGACAGCAACCCAGAGCAGCCATGCCGGTGTTCAGGTAAGAAGAAAATCTACCATTACAGGTTTAACTGGAGAAATGACACGTTTTTGTGCGCTGTGTCACTATACCAGACTGGAAAAAAAGAAAAAAAATCTGATCAGGCTGAGTAAATAACAGGAGTTGGAGTTCATGTTTTCAGAAAAGTTGTTAGTCATCTGAAAAGTTATTAAATTTCAATAAGCAAATGCAGCAACACACACACACACACACACACACACACACACACATTGCACACACATATTGTTGTACATATTATAATGGCAGTATATGAATAATGTGTCACTATAAGCCTCAGTACATCTTTTGAACATTGCTGTAAACTTTGAAAGGAATGTGATCTGACACACAATCCCAACACTTTCCAACACTTTCCAAGGTAAGTGTACTTTTTTTTTTTTTTTTTTTTTGAAAATGCCAGAAGGTTTATTGTAGCATCTGGATATGAATCCCCTGTTGTCTTGTCAGCCGGTGGCATTTCCTTTTAGCCCGGGGCATGAGGAGTAGAGCGCTGTCCTGTTCTGACTGGTGTACAGGTCAAAACTATGTGCATTATGCATTTTCAGTCTTACATCTTGAAGCGTGTTGTTTTCGTACAAATCCACCCAAACGCCTGTGCAAGAATTCAAGGTATGCTGTTCCTGAGACACTTTTCCAACGAGCATGTGATTAATAAACTTTTCACAAAGGATTAGAGGTGCTCTCTCTCCGAGGAACTTTGTAAAGGCTTACCAAGCCTCTGCGCTCAAGTAACTGCTCATGGCACCCATGCTATTTTGAATACAAAGCCTGTCCATTCAGGATTTGTTATCCAATGAGCCTGTCCCTTCCTACTGCCATGCAAAATATACAGAGAACCATGCATTTTGGACTTAGGTCCCGCTGACATCTGCCAAACAGCTTTTGTCCAGCTGTGTCTGCCACTGGAGTTGGGGTAGTAAGTGAAGGGGGTGTGTGGGTTGCAGTGGGAGTGGGGACGAGAGAAAAAGAGGTACATGGTATAATATCTCACATGTGAGTGCCACGAGGTCTACAGGGAAGTGGTAAAAAGAAATGCAAAGGACGACTGTGTTGATTTAAAGAAATTATGGTAGGTTGATGAATCACCGAGGTAGTCAATAGAAATCCCATGAACACAAATTTGTCAGTCCTGGGGATAAAATGTACTTTAATGACAAGAAAAACATTAGGAATGTCAGCTTTGTAACCATAACTACCATGTACCCACAAATAAGATGGATTTAGCTTTGATTACATCAGGCTCCACAGCTGCACTTAAATGTATTACACCTCCCATATTCCATATTTTATGACCCTTAAAGTGTTTGAGGAAATTTTTGGTCCTAGGTTTCATATTGAAAAGTCATTGCAGTATTTTTTTTTTCTTATACAGCATTTCTTTCTTGTACTTACGTTTTATTCACAGAGCTGCATGGATAAGCACCAGGTGGTTGGGGTGCTGCGTCAAATGGAGAAATTTCTCAAGGGCCAAGAGATGCGATTCACCGAGGGCATCCGCATCATGAAGTCCAAGCTGGCGGCGCTTCAGAACTCTGTCTCAAAACTGCCTCAAGCCGACCAGTCAGCTGGTGAGTAATGACAGAATGACAAATATAATGCACCATCATCACCATCATCATCATCATCAGCTTCTCTTATTGTCAAATATATCATACACTTAGAGGTGTAAGCTTTTATCTGACCCATTCATGATATTTAATGTTACTTTATGGTTGTTGTGTGGTGTTTTCTCATTTTTACAACTTATGAGAGTATTCCTAAATACTTTGATATTAAGTGTATAACAGTTTTGTCAGGGGGTATAAAATGTTAAAACTTTAATTCTCAGTACCTCAGAGTTTCACTTCATCTGGGTAAAACTCTACAATCACAAGCCCGCAAGCTTTCCACAAGCTTTGTAAAACTGGTGGTGTTGTCACAAAAGAAAGATCAACAGGATATGGTGTGTTATTTGAAGCTCACTGGTAGAATTTAATTTTCATAAAATCAATAAACACCGTCAAATAGCTGGCTGTTGCCTGACTAGCCTGCCAGTCAAGATAACAAAATGCTGCTATTTTACAGTCATGACAGAGGAGACAGCAACATGTAAAAAAAAAAAAAAGATTTATCTAACATCATGGCAGGCTAATAAAAATACAAAATAGTTACCTAGATGTCTACTGACCACCTAGCCTACAGAATATGCGTAGCTGTTTAGCAAGAAACAAGGAGTGAGTGTGTATCTTGTAAGTTTTGTAAGTCTGGGAATCATTTTACCTGTGAGGGTTGTGTGTTTATCTGGATCATTTATGTGTTAATCCTCACAGCAAGGGATCCCCAGGTCACTCAGTTCGCCGTCTCTCAGTTCCATGGTGTGCAAATGTCAACATGCAGGCATGGCATGACATCATCATTTTTTTGAGGTGGGACATTTTGGTCAGTCTGGGAAGTTCAGCTCAGAAGTTAATAGAAGATTCCAAGATATCAGACTTATGACATTTTAGGAACAATCAGTTATTTGGAGTTTGATCCTATGGTTTTTCCCTTAATCAGTGACAACAGTATTTAGATTTGGAAAGCCAGTGATGGCTTCTGCTATTATGGGATCATATATTCATCCAGCAGAGCAGAGCCCTCTCAGTTACAGAGCTCGGCATTTGACAGGCAACTGAAGGGGAAGTGGAAATGTGTCGTTTGGCAGCAGGCACCAAGGCCAATGGACGTTTGTTGGTGATGGACCAGTGCAGTCCATAACTCTGTGGACAGCTCTTGGCAGGAAAGGAAGAAGCTGATATTCTACATTCACGGCAATAAAGGCTTAACAAAATGAAATAGACAAGAGTGAAAATGTTCTGTCCCACCACTTAAGTGGTCTGTATTTGCGTGAGATGGATATTTTCACAGTGATCCATTGATAATTCCCAATAAAGAAGCCAATCTAACACTACTCTCCATACAAATCAACATTTAGCATAATTAATAAACAATAGCAGTTAAGCATCTCAGGTGTAGTGATGATGGTATTCACATCTAGTCAAAGAAGGATGATTTTTTTATTCCTCTCTAGTTGGCTGAGACGTAAGCTGTCCTGAAAGATAAAGTAATTTATTCGCAATGTTGAATTTAAGCGTGGAATTCTGAAAATTCCAAAGCATGCAATACGATGTCTTGGAGTAAGCGTAGCATAACATCTGACCGTTCCAAGCCTCTGTTATTCTGCCTCATAAAAATGTCCTGTTCTCCACTGAATTAAATGAGGCATTTGGACCTCCATTTCCCATGAAGGCTATACGCTGCCCAGTGACACGTGTATATCCCCAGGCACAGAATGCCAGAGGATGTCGGGAGGCTTACCCTGCATGTGACCGACCTCCCTCCCATTTTCTCTCTCCCACAGCTCCTACCACCTGCCCCTCCCTAGAAGCCCCGACCCATGGAAGGAAGTTTGGCTCTAAGTACGCTGTGGGGCATGAGGTCCATTTCACTTGTTCCCAGGGCTACCACCTTGTTGGTCCGGGAACACGGGTATGCCAGGACAATGGCAGCTGGAGTGGCATCAGTGCCATCTGCAAAGGTAGGAACAACGGTGTTTCTCTCCAACACACCTGAAAGTTTTTATAGCAAATCAGAGAAACACCAGATACATGAAGCTTCACCCTTAAAAGAGAAGTGGAGTGTAATTTACCAGCTAGAAAAACTATGCCACAATCCTTCATTTTTAACTATTATGTTAGGAGATGGACCTGTTAACATTAAAAAAAAAATGAGTGAGCAGAGGAATGCAGTGTCACTTCAGTTGTGTTCATCATAGGATTAAGAACTCCCCCCAACACACACACACACACACGCATCCACTTAGCTTGTATTCATTGCCACCTCTCTATGAATTGGTGGAATGCCTTGAGCCAGGACTGCTATGTCTGCACATTATGCAGCCTGTTGAGGAAAAATCCCCCCACCCATTCAGGGTGACCTTGGCCCAGCGGCGCCTGAATGCTAGGCTGCAAGAGACAGCAGCCCGTGAGCCTAAAGGGGCTCCTCGCACAAACAGATAAGACAGGCAAAGAAAAGGACCATTATTTAGGGTGGTTGGAGCTCCTAACCGTACTGAATGAAGCCCTCGTTAAAATGGCATTAAATGTCTTGGACACAGAAAAACACCTGTACTGCATTCCACTGTGGGGTGCCTTCCCCTCTGTGTCTCTGCTCCTCATGAACAGAAGTGGTTGGGCTACTGTAAGATAATCCCCTCCTTGCTCATGTTTCCCCTGGCTCTTTTACAGGGGTCCCACTGGACGGGGTTAGGTCCACACATTATACCAAGCCCATGGTCTGATAGCACACAAATATGCTAAGCATGCTATTGATAGCTCCTTCGGCTTTCACTGGTGGCATTCTTCCAGAAATTCCAAGTGGCACGCACAGTTCAAATGTGCATTAGATTGTTGATGTTCATGGCTGAAAAAAAAAAATGAAACGGTCTGATCTGACACATATTATCTCAGTGCATGTTTTTTTTTTTTAAGCCAAGAGGTCTAAATTTAGTCTTCCTTCAAAGGCACTATTGATAGAGTGTGAAAAACTTAATTGTCAAAAAGACTTTAAAAATAACCAGGGGAGTCAAGTGGGCTTTTACATGTTGGGCCCCTGTGGTGGCCCTCGGGGAAGCCAAACAAACAGGAGTGGGATTGGCGGTCATCCAGTATACAGTGGCCTCAGAGCTCCGGCGGTGCTGGGTGCTGCGTTCCTTTTTGCAGCTCTGCAGAGGCCTGAGACCTTACTACACAGTATTACTATGATGATAAGGCAAGTTGGGCTGTTTGTCCTTTATTCCTGAGCAGGGCAGGTTTGGAGCTGAAGAATAGTCTCCCAGATCTACAGTAACACTTTATCATAATTCTCCATCACTGTTTAATAATAGCAGGTCCCTAGAAACATGAGATAATTCTTTACAGCGACTGTTTGACCACAACTGATGGAAATTCTAGCAAGGTTTAAATGGTGCAGAACAGGGTAATGTTTATGTCCTACAGCTAAACATTTGCAGGTGAATGAAAGAATTTCTGTTCTAAATGTATACTCAGATGCCTGAAGTCTGATTAGCTATGGCAGATTTTTTTTCATCTGTTCCTTTTGCTCCACGCTGTCATCTATGCTTTTTACTTCTTTATTTTTAATCGCACTCAAAGACATTCACAATATGGAACACAGTGAGAACGACCAGTGAGAGTTTCCACATGTTGGGGGCAGTGGAGGCCACGGCAGCTCTTGTAAAGTACTAGTATGAGTGAGTTTAGTGTGAGAACCTGGAGAGTGGAATTGCTATAAACCTGAGCTGTTTTCAAAGGAACATGAAGTGACAGTGTTCATTGCAAACCACTAACAGTTTGTTTTACTAATGGAAAAAGCCCTCAGTATAATATGTCACTGAAAATGTTTGCATGCTTGTGCTCTGCTTTGTGAATGCCACCGTTCCTGATGATTCATATGCTTTGCTTTTTATGCTCCCAGAAGTATTTGAGTAAAACGCAGCATCTGCAGCCATACTCTGTAACAACACTGATTAATCAATTAGCGCCTTATTTCAATTTCAAGAGAACAATGGATTTTATACTTTTATTGGGATCCACCCAGCCGCCATCACTTCCTAGAGTTGACAAAAGTCAGTACAGCACAGATAAAAAGGGAGTTCCTTACTGTGTCCATAAATGACAGTACCAGTCTCCCATTCTTGAGTATCAGTTATCGAACCTGGGCCGACCAGCTTTCATCACCGCCCTGTGTGGATCGGAGACAGGAAGAGCTCACAGAGGCTCATTCATGATTTTCCGTATTTTATTACAAGTGACACACTGTACTCTGCTGCTTTTCAGTGGAACCTACAGGACCTTCTGCTTTGCGCATACCATTATGTCAGATAGTAATGACCTCTGTTACGCTCTCAAATGCAAATAGATTTAATGAATCAATGATCCATTTATGATCAGCAATATCTTCCACTTTACCATGCGGTTCTGACTAAAACCTCGTCAAGTCCTTCATAAAGCGCCTTATATCGTACTTGCTTCAGTGCAAAGCTTGCTAGTGCAGTCCAATGATCCCAAACCACCAAAAGTATGTCTTTTTTCAACATTTTGAGGCTTAAACTACATGCATTCTTTCAATCTTCAGTTTCTGTATGTCCTGACAATTTTGACTATGTAGAATACTTATTAGCCTGGGCAGTTCAAAATGTGCTGTCCATGAAAAAAGAAAACAGGATTTAATGCGACCACAGACAGGCTGCCGTTTCAGCTATAAGCCTTCCGCGGGGCCAATGAGTTCATTTTGTCGTTTTGAGGACGTTTTCTCCGTTCTGACTCTTTAGTCAAACACCTGGTGGTCATTAGTTTTCAAGCTTGGCAGAAGTGCACAGGTTTCATCACGTTATTGGTTATTCAACTTTCACTGTCTGTTTGGCACTACGGTAAACCGCAGCACATGCAGACAGGCAGCTGTAGCTGATGGCAGAGTACACAACGAGGTCTTACCAAAACTGAATGAGAAAAGCAAGACCTTTGATCATTTTCATTTTCACCTTTTTACCAATCCATCTCACTTCAGCAAAAATTGTCAATGTGTTGAACAAGACATGCTTTTGGGGTTGATTTTTGGAGGGTCTGTTTGCCCCGTGTGACTGTACTTTAGAGCCACTCACTCAGGCGACCAAGTCGCTCTGTAGTGAAGCAACAGATGTGATTTTGGTCAGAATCAATTGGTATGATGGAAAAAATGGGAAAATAGGGTCCAGACTGAAGACGGCTGGAGTAATGATTTAAGTTCCTTAACTAGCACACACGAGTTGGGAACTCTCTCCTGTGTCTGCAGATGTGAGTGAGTGTGCCAGTAACCCCTGCCAAAATGGAGGTACCTGTGTGGAAGGTGTTAACCAATACAAATGCACCTGCCCGCAGAACTGGAGTGGCTCTCACTGCCAGCACCAAACTCAGACGGGTCAGTAGCACACAATTTATTTCCTGAGCTTCCCCGTTGAGCCTTTATATGACCATACAGAAACTAAATCTAATGCACGTTCCAAACGGGAAATGCCAGGCTTTGCTCTACAAGATGCCTGCCTACACTTAGATAAAGTACAGTATGTGTCTTCATTGCATGAATATGTTTGGATTTGCACATGCTATATGACTGGTTGACTGATATGTTTTTGACTAATTGTCCCCCATGATGGGATCAAAACCTAAAAACTTGAAAGCGGCCTTTCATTGCATTTTATAGTTTTCAGGATTGCACTGATTAGCCTCGGGGGGCCTGCATCATTTGTTTATTCCTTTGCTAAACATCATTACTGGGGATAACAAGGGGATGTATTTGTAACTGATTAGAGGTAAAGGGAGTAAATCATTCATGGTGGACAACATGTTTACTATTGCCTTCTATCCTCTATCATTTAGGCTACAGTTAAAGATAAAGTTGGTTCAGTGCTATTTTAACAAGTTTGCATCTGTGCTATTTTAACAAGTTTGCATCTGTGCAGATATTGTGCCGCTGAGTTTTGCACAGGTCCTTGTTAGGCTAGCACAAGTTGACAAGTAAGCTCTGCCTCTGACATTTCGTTTTGTGTGTAGCACCGCCCGAGTGGAGTGTAATGAACGACCCCGCGTTCAGCCGGAGGCCCCGCTGTGCCAAGGTGGACCGAGCCCAGCACTGTAGCTGTGATGCTGGCTTTCACATGAGTGGTACCTCTGACAAAAGTATCTGCCAGGGTGAGCCATAATCCCAGCGGGGAAATTCTCATTTCGCTTGATCCCATCCACAATGAGGCATCTGTCAACTACAGCACAACGGTGCTCAATCTGGCAGGGCAGAAACCTGCTGTTATGGAGGCTTGAACAGGGGTTCTCTGATTAACAGGTGGTCTCTTCACTCCACACATCCTGCTGCTGCTTTAAAGATGTGCCCCTAAATATATGAATCTCTCACTTGTCCAATGAATTAGAAAATCTCATGTTTTAGATGAAGCAGTGTATAAAATATGAAGCAATCTGTCAGAGACACATGATACCTGTATAAAGGTTACAAACTCATCATACAAACTCATCATATCATTTAGGCTATGGTTAAGTTAAAATTGGTTCAGTAGTATTTTGACACCAAACTTTTCAAGAGGCTGTAAGGAAGATGTCAATGTCTGTGACACTCAAAGGGCCAACACATCCTGCTTAGACAGAGAAAAGCAGATAAAAGAGCATGTATCTCCATTATTCTGTATATTCTTTACATTCTCACACTGCCTCCCTCTTCCTTTCCAAGTATATTTATCCAGTGTCTGCCACGTGCATGGTCATGTAATGAGTGTGTAAGGCACACATGTTCATGCATTTTTTTCTCCCTCCTTACAGATGTGAATGAGTGTGAAGTTTACCGACTGGACCAAGGAGGGAAGCTTTGTGTCCATGAGTGTGTGAACGTCCCTGGCTCCTACCACTGCTCGTGCCCCAGCGGTTACAAGTTGCTCCCAGATGGGCGGAGCTGCGAGGGTGAGTGACAGGACGGAGCTGAGGACAAAGGCTCATTCACAGGGGCCTGGCTGTGGGTCTGGCTGGGTAGGCATCTCCAGAGAGGAATACCTCCAGTATGATTTACTCTGCACGATCCATTAGGTCACCACACTTAGGGGGATGGGAAGAGGCTTTAGCAAGAGAACGCTCAGTTCCTGCGGAGGTGTCTGTCAGCCTCAGACATTGCTCTCACTTTCATTTGCACCCCTGAAGCTTACAACGCTTGCCAGTGGAATGAATGACCTCACCCTTTCCCAGCTGAAGGGGTCCTTAGGACATGAGGCGTTTGGGGGAGACTAAACCAAAGAACCAAATAAACAATCACAGCACAGCACCCCCTGCTTAGACTGTGGTAACTAGGAAGCAGGGAGACAGCCAGGCGGCTAGATATTCTGTTTCTCTTCTTTTCTCCTTTCCTGCCTCTCTCTCTCTTTCTGCTTCTCATTCTTACATGGTTTTGCTGTTTTGTCTTCCAGATGTGGATGAGTGTTTAAGCCAGCAGCACAACTGTAGCCGTGGGACAACTTGTATCAACACAGGGGGAGGCTTCCAGTGCGTCAACCCCGAATGTCCCCGCTCTCACGGCAACATTAGCTACGTTAAAACATCTCCCTTGTGAGTAGATACACCACAATTTGTCCTGTTTGTTTGTTCTCCTTTTTTGTAATTTTTTTTATCTGGGTACATCTCTCTGTAAAGATAAATCAGAATGTTTCTGCAAGACATTTTCATCAACTTGAAGTGTCCCTTTCCATAGTGAATTGTTGGCCCTATTACTGTATGGGGACGGTGGGAACCCAAAACCTGGAAAGACAGACTTAACACTGGAGCGTACCCTTGAGCAAGACACCAAACCTCCAATTTCTACAGTTTCTACTAAGTGGCCAATAGTGGAACTGGAAGATGCAAGGCATGCCTGGCTATGAGTATGCATGCTCAGCAAAACCTCCCTGAATAATTTTTTTCTTACTTTTAAAACTGGACCCTCTAGAGCCTTTGTGTCCCGGCCAAACGATCAGAGACATTACAACTTCCAAGCACTCTTGGCCTCATTCTGACTGTGTACTTGCCAGTCACGGGCAAGCTGCCTCGTTTGAAGGCATGAAATGTGGCTCTGTCTACTCCTACCGAACCATCAATGTGGTAAAATACCGCTCGGCTGCCAGTAGAGTGGATGAACAAATGTTATGGGTAAAACTCATAAGCCTGAATCGAGTAAGACAGTTTATTTGAGATGGGAATCAAGACGGCAAGCTGCAGGGTCTTAGAGTACACGGAGGAGACGGAGGACAAGCTTAAAGAGGCACTTTCTCTCTTTCTGTCCCATGTTTCCTGTCCCTCCAACATGTGCTGTTCCACAAAGCAGGAAAAGCTCCAAGAATATAGGGCACTTGACCAGTCAAAGTGGTTTGTGCGTGCTTGCATGTGTCTGTGTGTCCCCTCTCTTGAAGTCACAAGGAAGGAATTATGAACACTTTAGCCCTCTATTTATTTTCTCAGGGGGATAGATTAATTATGTAACCTATTTGTACCCGGGTCCTCTGTAAGAAAATGGCCACATTTTGTGACAACCGGTGTGTTGTCTAGATAAATACACTAAGAATGGCAAATATTTTCTGTATTGCCTGTCTCATGTTCATTGCTTTTGTGTCCTGTAGTCAATGTGAGAGAAACCCCTGCCCAATGGACAGCCGCTCCTGCCACCTGGCTCCTAAGACAGTGTCCTTCCACTACCTGTCCCTGCCGTCCAACCTGCAGACTCCCGCCACCCTCTTCCGCATGGCCACCGCGGCTGCACCAGGTCGCACCGGGCCAGACAGCCTGCGCTTTGGCATAGTCGGGGGCAACTCCAGGAGCATCTTTATCATGCAACGCTCAGACAGACAGACTGGTGAGCTGATACTGGTGCAGCAGCTGCGCGGGCCGCAGGAAATCAGCGTCGATGTGGACATGTCTGAGTACTCTGACCGCACCTTTCAGGCTAAGCACGTGGCCAAGGTCCATGTTCTGGTTTCACCTTATAACTTCTGAGGAGAGTCTTCCAGAGGAGGAGGACATAAGAGAGAAGGGTCAAAGAGGAAGGAGGAGGAGTATATAATGGGCACTGAGTTTATTGATACTGTAATGTCATCCCCCATCACAAATCCATTCGTGTGGCCAGGCAGACACTGGCCTGTGTTTCCCCAGTGGCCAAACATGAGATCTGAGAATGGTGAAATTCAGCAAGAGTGAGGGAGCGAGGATCTGTAACAGTTATATTAAGAATATAACAGTTATGATATGGCAATAAAACAAAAGCAGTTATACATAGAGTTTGAAGTCTGTTCAGTATCAACTGTGACTGATGATGTGACTATTGAAGGAACAGTTCACCCAAAAATGAAAAATTCACCTTATCTACTCACGCCCATGCCAGCTGAAAGGCAGGTGAGGTATTTTTGTCCATGCAACACACAGGTAGGTAGTCAGTGAAACTCTGTAATTGTTTTGTCCCCAAAACAACTGAAGTCAACAGGTACTTCTTTTTAGAGTTCCAAAAAGGGCAAAAAATGACAATAAAATTACTCCATACAGCTTATAGAGCACGTACCAAGTCTTCTGAAGCCAATGTAAAAATAACTACAGTTACACCATTATTTAAGGCAGACTTTCATTATAGCCTTTGATAGTAAAACAGTTCTTAGTAACATGTACCCAAACCCAGTTTTGCTCAACAAGAACTTGGAAAAGTTCTCTCATAATGCGTGAATTCACAACAAACGCTCCTGTATGTCTGTGTTCACAATGCTGTACGATGCATAGACTAACAGCACATGAGCTGAGAGAGTTTGGTCTCTTTCCCACCTTTTGTGGCTTCATTCCTTAGAGCTGACATTTTGAAACTGGTTAAAGTTTGTTTTCATTACGAACATGGACACATGAAGCCAAGGCTATTGTGAAGATTTGTGAAAAGTAATATTTCTAGGGTAAATGTAACTCTCTTCCACCCCGAGATTCGATCCTGTGAGTTCAGAGGATGTGCATCGTGCTGCACAAGTTGTATGGACTAATTTTGGGGTAATTTTGCCCCTATTTGAACTCCAAAAAGTTGCCAAGTTGCCTCCAGTTGTTTTGTAGAAGGCTGCACTAGCTGCTTCCCTGTGTTTTGTACTGACACACACCTGTGTTTCAACTTGCAAGAGGATGAGCAGAAAAATAAGACAAAACTTTCCTTTTTCGCATGAACTGTTCCTTAAATGTGACTGCTTCATTGAGTGGGTTATTGAATGTACAAATAAGATTTGGTAGCCAAACAAAAGCAAAATTTGTTTTATTGTTGCTTGTATTTTTTTTCCTGTCCTATCATAGTTTCTCTGTGTAGCTCAGGGGAGGGCCCTGGGGCTGATGCACTGCCCTTGCTTTATTAACGAGAGTCATAAATCTCTACATGACATTAGTGCTCCCGTGGCTCTAATTTATTGGACTTTTTTTTTCTTTCTGGATTTTACATTGTAATATAAGCAGTGTGTTTATCTTTCATCATATACTGTATATTTGTTTTTTTATCGGCTTGCATTGTTCAAGAAACATTTATAATGACAACTAAGGGAGAGATTTTTTTTTTAACAATAGACGCAATAATGTACCTTCTCCTATTACTCATATTCTGTATGTTATTAAGACATTGTGTAACTACACTCTCATCAAAGATTATTTGACAAGCGAGCCAATGCACTACACAGTATATCTGGTAGTCTTTACATAACTGCTTTGTCTTAACTGAAATAAAGTCAGTCCAACATTTCAGAGTTTGTTAGAGCTGCCTTACTTGATGTGGAACAGTGCAGTATTAAATATCCTTGTGATAATAGCTGTTTTCATTCTGCATTCATTACGAATGCAATTTGAATGATTGAATGGCAAACCAATGCATAGCTCCCATCTGGAATTACAAACAAACACTGGGTGGCTATAAAAAGCTCTTTCAGATGAATGGTAAAAGGCTGCAGAGGAAGAGAGCATGCTCTATAAACCCCGGGGCAGCGGTATACAGTTGTTCAAACAATACAGGTCAAAGCTGTATTTCCTACTAGTCCCAGAAACTGAAGGAATTTCACAGCATTTCACTTTTTTTATTAGACAAGAAGCCACAATAATTATAACCGACAGGATATTAAAATATACCTTAATGTGTGTCTATTTGTCAGAGAAACAGAA
Organism: Myripristis jacobus; assembly: GCA_900302555.1. NCBI lineage: Eukaryota > Metazoa > Chordata > Actinopteri > Holocentriformes > Holocentridae > Myripristis > Myripristis jacobus. The sequence continues at coordinate 62,131 of OMLB01042667.1, forward strand.
GACTAATGTTCACCACATGTGCTTTCATCATCCTTTGCTATGTCATCCTCTCGGCTCTCCATGCTTCCAGGGGTTTAGATTGTAATAAAGCAGATCAAAAGAAAGTCATGCTCCCAGGAGCGGGTGGGCGGTGGGGAGTAAAACCCGAGACAATGAAAATGCCCATGTACCCGAGTGTCAGGCCTAACTTCCTGCAGTAATCATGCCACAAGTCTTCACATCGCCGCCTTTCTTTGAAGCCCGCACTAAAGCTGTTTGATGTTCACGTTTCGGCCGTTCTGAGGGGGAAGGATATTGCAGGGGACAATTGGAGAGCACTGAGCTACATAACACAAGCCATTTGCTTGAGACTAATCATAAAAATACCTCTTCACATGTGAGGGCCTTTAGGCAAGCCATCTAGTCTAAACAGGATCCTTTTTTTTAACTGATGTGTACATTTCATGTCAAACACTAAGAAACATCCAGACTTTGGTGCTCGGAGTGCACTGTTTCTAGTTTGATTCAAAAGCTTCCTAGTCATATAACACCTATAAAAACACATATGGTGCTTTTTTCCACACACACACAAAACAATAATATGCATTTACATTCTCAAGATTCCAAGCCCATTGCTAAGCCATATACAGTATACTCTTCCTGAATCAACATCTCCTCACTTTGCCTGGTCAAACAAAACGTAAAACCATAACTTATTTTCACATGAAACAGTAAAAATTCTCCTTCGCCCTATGAATCCCTATGAAAACAAAAAGAAGCACATGTTGTCAGGGGGTTACTACAGAATGGAAGGCATAGTGGGCATAGTAAGGCATTTTCCTCCTCTTTCATTATGCAGGAAACGGGAGAGGTTGCCTGTGGATCATCTTTCATGTGGGATAAATGTTTGGAAAGGGTCCAGAAGTGTGTGAGAGTAAAGGAGAGGAGAATGAAGGTATCTGTGTGTGCATCCCTGAAAGTATAAGTGGGCTACTGTCTGGCGGAACACGCTGCATAATAAAATTTCATGTTTCAGATACAATCCCCGGATTATATATGACGCAATCTGATGAGCAGATAGGCCTTTGAAGACTAATCCGTGGCAAATAACTCTAATTAATTAAAAATATTACCCATAGCCGGAGTGGTACTGATCTGTTTACTGCTCAGATGTAAAAATGGTTAGACCCGGATTTCAACATGCACTCTGACTCTAAGCCAATTCTCTTAATTAGGGCTTGTTTTCCTGTTTGTGTCCACAGAAAAAAAAACTTGTTGGTTATACGGTGACTTCACAACCCTGCACATGGAAGTGAGGCATGTGGAATCTCCAAAACACCTTTACTGCAGGTCTTTTAAACCCATAAGGCTGCAGCCCTGGGTCTGAAACACGATCATCAGTAAAGACAAAAGACTCTCATGCTTGTCAGTTTCACATGTGAGTATTAACTGTTCATCTGAAGCCAAAGTATAATAATATTCTTGCCCTTGGCTTTCAGTGAATCTTAAATTAAGGAAGCAGTGTGTAGTAACTGATCTCAAAAACAAACTGGTAATCATGACATGACAAATATGTACGGTTGCTTTTAGATTTCACATATTTCAACCCTCTTAGTTAAAAGCCTATTAAAGGCTAACGACCTGAGTGAAACCTGAGAATTTAGTCACTAGGCTGAAAAAGTTTTCTCCAGGTTTTCACTCTTAATTATATTCACTGTGTAATATTAACATTCATTACTATATCTTTTACAATAGCAGCCAATTCACAGCTCATTAGTTCTATGGTTTCTTACCACGTTCACAAGACAGCTTTATAAAGACAGATTGTAACTGGTGTGGCAAAAATCACTAAATGTCTTGGGAAAATACAAGTGATGCTTAACCGCTCATGAAATCATTGAGAACAAATGCACCTCTGTGTCAAATTAATATTTAATCTGGGTATGCACACTTCATCAGAAGGAAGGGAGACAGGAAAATTGCTGGTATGAAAAGTTCAAGCCCAGTTCTGAAGTTGAACTCCTGAAAAATGGCAAGTCATATTATCCAGCCACCTCTCCACCTGTGGAATTATGAAATAACAGGAGTCAGCTGAAGCCCATCTGTACAAATAATCAAGGTCCAGGGCAGGTGGATATAGTTTTACGTAACAGAAAAAATGACTTGCCATCATAAGCACAAATTGTTCCGGGTTTCTCTGACACATAGTCGCTAGACTTACACAAAACCTAAAGTTAGATTTTAAACCCATTCTGGTGATGAACTTGTGCTTTCATTCATAACGTTGCTTCTTTTCCATGCTTTGTTGTGTGGGATGGGTACAGCAGACAAAATTTAAAAGCCCTGCCACCACATGAACTCAAGACAAGTGTCCAAACTCCATACTGACGCGCAGCAGTATACCAGGCCAGCTATCTTCAAAGAACATTTCAGAAACATAAATATATTAAGACTAATGTGAACTGATGTTATAGGAGTGTTTCTGACACCAATGCAAGTAATCCCGGTGTGAAAAAAGAAACCAGACGCTATTTGTTGTGTTTACTTAATATGCTGTGAGTCTGTTCAAGGTCCAAGTCAGGGAATAAAGGAAGCACACAAACGGAGTGTAAACATGAGTGAACAAACACTGTTACAACTTTTAAGTACACTTTAAACACAAATAAATAATGACAATATAAAACAGAAGAGGGTAGGAGGGCAACCCTCTGTGTCAACCATATATTGCTCTTCTGTTCCAGACCTCCGACCCACACACACACCAAGTTCACAACACAAGCACGACTGCCTCAACAAACAGCAAACCCCCATTTCTACAACATTTACATTTTAATTCAAACTGCATGACTCTTGCATCCCTGCAGTCTCTCTCTCTCTCTCAAACACTAATAATGACGATGCAGCTTCACTGAGACTTGAATGCTATTTCACCTCTGGAGAGGCGAAACAATACATTGATACACATACCCAAACACCATGACAGATTAGGCCTCATACAAAAAAACACATGTAGGCACAGCTTTGATTTCAAAAAGTGCATAAAAGCAATTTTTCAATAGTCTATGGTTTCAGATTTGTGTGCTGATAACAAAACTCGAAAACTTGTGCTTCAGACCGCTCACTTCAACACCCATTGCTTTATGCAGATGCTTTCCTGGTTACATGTTTGTACTGTTTTTAATTATTATCACATGCTGAAAAAGATACTGTCTGAACAAAATCAATCACTCATATCGATGGTGTCGAATTATTTGTGTTTCCTCTGTCCGCACAATACACAACACTGGTTTGGATAAGTAATGAACAATGGTAGTTTGTCTAAAAAAAAAAGAAAAGAAAAGAAAAAAGAAATTCTCAATGTCCAACTTATCCTTCTTAATTTTTCATTCATTATCACCTAATGCTGGCAGTTAACACTAATCAGTGATGCTGCTTATAAGCGTGTCACCAACAGCCCATGAAATAGTGGACAGTAATATTAAGAGATGACAAAAAGACACCTTTAACCAAGTGTTCGTCCATGAGGCCCACTGTTCTCAAATCCTTAGATAAAATAATTTCACATGAAAATAACAAAAAAACCCAAATAAATACAGCACTGACTACAAAAAGTAACATTCTCTTTGGAAAGGAGGGCTCAAAACTGATTACATTAGGAAGAAGGTAAACTGGTTGGTGACAGGACAGATACCGTTTTCCTCTTGTGGAAAATAAGAGGCAAGCAGATGGTAATTGCCAGATCCAAGAAGCTGGGCAGAGTCCAGCATTCTTGGATGGCTGCAGAGATGAGCGAGGGTCTCCCAAAATGTTTGAACACCGGCCTGTGCCTCCATCTGAATTTGCAGCAAACCGGGAAGATCCCCTGAAAACACTGAATGGCACGCCAGCACCACCTTGCCGGAAATCCCTGGAGAAAACCCTGTTGAATGCAGCAGAGTCATGGACAGCAGCTGGAAGCTCCTTTGATGCCCACCGATGGCTGGAAATGTTTCTGTGTCACTCCATCTTTGACATCTCGTACTTGGTAGTCATGATTTCCTGAAAAACAATATGCGCAGTATAGTTTACAGTTCTGACCATGTTCTTATGTATTTAACATTTTCAGTTCAGCCAAAAACAAAAATTACACATTATTCTTTCAACTTGGTTCCACTAGTAAGAGCATCTTTCCATGAAATGTCGAAAGGTATAAACCAGAAAATATGCCTCTAATTCCTGCTAAATTCACCCTGGATTTTGCCACTTTGTCATCAAGGCAGTCACCATTTAACCTGCAGTGAAGCAGCTCTAGGATTTGTCTCTTAGCACAGTGGTTTTCAAAGTGGGGTCCTTGAAGGGTTTCCAGGGGGTCCCAGCAAAGTGAGGAATTTTACTGAATAGAAATTGTTTTTACAGAAACTAAAAGCATGGGTGAATTTTTCATCAATTTTAATCTACTGGTCAGTGTTCATGTTTGTCATGTAAACAAATTATTGCTTAACACAACAAAGCCAACTTGAGAGTTCAAAACATAAAACGGTTTGAAAACCCCTGTCCTACCATCATCAACCAAGTTCTTAATCCCCATAGAAACTGAACTCAATTTTGATGTTATTTCCTTTGTTCTAGCTATGGGAAAGACTTATACATATCCACAAATCTAATTTGAGATGTCTAAGGTAAAAAGGAACAACATAATTACAGTTCATACCTCATCTGAGTCAAGCAGGACTGGTAGAGCTCTGCAACAACAGACAGGACCAAAAACAGAGGGAGATCACAGCATTACAATCTCTCATGCCGTGTAAGGAAACACTTAACTGGATTAATTAATACGATATGATGCTTACACGTCGGTCAGAGAGCTAGGAATGTTATCCTCCACCCACTTCAAGTCTTCATCCTGGACAGGTGGAAAAAGAGAAAAATGACTAAACACTGCCATCTATTGAGATATGTCAACTTGTGTGTAGTTGCATTTTTTTCAACCTAAACAAAGAAACCAAACAAAGTAAAGGCTGGCTACGCAGAGGTGCATTTCATTTAAATTGAGTGTACTTGGATACTGACAGCGTTGGCTGCTGCAGGCTTCACTGTGCCATTTGTCTCATTTTTAGATGTTCTCAACTTTATGCCGTCAGCTGTGAATAAAGAATGAGGCAAGAAAAAATAAATAATATTACACTCTAAAAGGTCATGTTTACAAGAGAATGTGTTGTTTTGGATAAAGGTGTTAACATTTCCAAGATGACATCATACCTAAATTTGAATTTGCAAGAAACTCCTCAATCTCCTCATCATCAGAGTCATCGATCAGTGGGGTGAAAGCATACCTGACAAGATTACAAGTTTATTTAAAAAAAAAAAAAAAAAAAAAAAAAGAGACAATGCACATTAATAAAAATAACAAAAACGTGGATGTGCCAGATTTAGCCATTTGGGCCAATTATCAGCTGTAGTCCCCTGGCAAAGTGATGGTGTAAAAGAACATAAAGCATAAAATAGCATATTAAAACTGACAAACTACTACTGAGCACTGAGTTGAGAACATGCTAGTTTGAAGAAATGCTTGTGCTGGGTCAGTACTTGCCTTTGGTTGTTTGCAGATGGTCTCCATAAAAACATTATGACCAGTAGTATGATGGAGAACAAGAACCTCCAGAAGGCATCTTCCACCCACAGTTCAACCCAGTCCTTTCCACAGGGGGCGACAAAAAAGTCAGAAACTATCAACAACAACGAACACCTCAGAAATGTACACACTTCAGTCACATTGTATAAAAACAACCAAAAACTGGTGAATGCTAATAAGTACTTACAGATTGACAATCTGCAAGATGGAATTTTTTTGCAGTCCATCCCATGAAAATGATGGACGCTAAGAAAGACAAATGAGGGGTTAGAGCCACAAGTCCTCTTGTCTTAGGGAGGCCAAGCATATCTCAAACTAGTTTCTTAACTGCTTGCTTCTTTAATAGAGCATATATAGAAAAACTGGCAAGTCATGAACACAGACAAACTTCTTACATTTTAATTTCATTGTAATTTCAAGATTAGTTATACCACTCACCTAGAACGGCAAATATTAGTGTGTTTGTGAAATGCCTGTAAAGAGATAACTTGACGGGGTTTCTCCTCAGCTTCAGGGTCTTAATGGTCTGTGCCAGGCTGACAAATATGTAAGGAGCAGTCAAGGACAACACATAGTAGGAATATGTATGTATTATGTATTATATTAATATATTAAACAATTTCTTTACAATTGTATAATTCTAAACCATTCACTTTGTTAGGTACACCGCTATTTAAGCAAACACCTCACTCATCCAAATTTTGTCCAGCTAAGTCCAGCATCTCAGAAATAGCTGACCATCTGGAAATTTTGGTACCACGATGTCTCTAGAGATTATTGCACAATACAGCAAAAACACCCACAGTGACAGTCCTGTTGGTGAAATCGCTTAATTGATGAATGAGGTCATAGGAAAACTGCAACGCACATTAAAGCTAATGGATGTGCCACAAGTACGGATATAACTGTTTAATACAACAGTGATGTGCACAAGGGCTTCTGACAAATGCTCAGTTTGTCCAGCTAAGACAATGCTAAGAGGATGAAGCTAAGGTGGGCACATGATCACCACAACTGGACAACTGAAGAAGGGAAAATATCACACAGCCCTGCAAACATTGGTTCTTTTGTGACATGCCGATGTCAGGGTGAACATTTGCCGTTAACAACAAATCTAAGGATCCCCCCTGGTGTCGACTGCACAGGCTGCTAAGGGTGCAGTAACAGTTTGGGAAAGGTTTGCCTTGCACACAGGATCACCTGAATACCACAGCATGTCTGAACACCGTTACTGACCCTTGATGGCCACAGTCTGACTGCAGTCAAAGAGATACCTACAGCGAGATAATGCACAACTGTCTCAAGATGGTACCGCAAATACTTGACAGGACAGTGACTTCAGTTTATTCCAATGGCGTGTACGTTTAGGATGAGGTGGAACAGGATGTTTACAGTATACCACTGAAAAAAGTCTCTCCGCTGTTATCTTGGTGTACGTAATAAAGTGAATAACTGGGTGTCTATATGTACATGTATCAGAGCAAACATCTTTAAAAATCACTGTATATAATCAATTTTCGAATAATCTGCACTCTACTAGAAGCGCTTTAGCACGAGCACCTGTAAAAGGTGGTGGGTGTCATGCACAGTTTCTACAGGAATCAATCCCAAATCCCTTATGCCCAAATCAGACTAAGAGCACAGATCAGCTGAAAAGTAGCAAGATTTCATTTTTAGTCAGTGAGGAAGAGCAGGGAGGGTGGAAGACTGTGAGCGCGGTTAAAATGCCTTGCCACCCACTGCCACCACCCACAGAGAATGTTTGACTGGTGACAACTTACAGTGGACTCAGGGGGGTGACTTGCACTGAGAAATAATCACAAAGTGGCAAATCTTTGATGATAACATGGGCATAGCCAATCAGGATAGCAGCCGTGCAATGCAAAAGCAGTATTTAACAATGAGATTTCTCTGCTTGCTTTTGAATATCGCTGACCTCTTTACATTCTTGTGGTTTTAACTTAACTTGGATTTATGCTTTTCGAAGTCCAATTTTTAAGCGATGGTCTTGTAGTGTGCAGTCAAAAGTGGAGAAGTGCGTGCTTCAGAATAATGTGGACAATCTCTCTTGGTCTACTTTGGGCATCACTAAAGGAGGTGAAGGGCAGGGGAGACCCACCCAGTAAGAGGTGAGAGGTAAACCAAAGGATATCCACCAACACAGAGAGGAGTCAAGCAGAGCCAGGGGAATGTTGGCCAGCAGAGCCAAGTCAGAGTCTTTTGCCTGAGAAGTGAGGACAGAGCAGGAGCAAAGAACATGAGAAACAGGACAAGATGGCATGAAATCATAAGAGAGAGAGAGAGAGAGAGAGAGAGAGAAAGGCAAGAGGCAAGTGACACATAGCATCTTTCACCAGACTACAAAGAACTGAAAAACAAATCACCCAAAGCAAAACAAAAGAATACAACTCCAGTTCTTACAATCATTGAACTCAATTAAATAAGAAACAGTTCTGATTTGTTATTATGAAATTACAGCAATCATAGACAGCGGGAAGTTTTGTTTGGCTGCTGGAATGATGTTGAGAAGTACACTGGAAGGATATGTACCAGACGCAGAAGGAGTCAAACACAGCCAGAGCAATGGCTGTAATGAGAGCTGGGCCATTGTCCCGACCCTTCAGTGAACGGACATCCGCGTCAAGAAAACATAAAAATCATCATCTAGAATTACAGCGCTGCTCAGTTTGATTTCAGGAAAAACAGCTCACTCAAAACCGTAGGACTTTTTCATCCTAAAACCCTGGAGTTTATTTTACTTCTCGTTATGACATTCTTTAAAATAATTACAATAAATTCATCAAAATATTATGTCTTGCGTTTTCTGAGCGGATCACTGACTAACATAATTAATAGGAGATATGAAAAACACTTCTCACCCCAGTAATCCTCAGGACACCCTCAATGCTAGCAAAGGCAAAGTAGAGGATGCCAAGCCCCACCACTCTGTGCATCACTGTCCCGAGTCGAGGCCTGGATGGGAAGATGGACACAAAGAAAATCAAACTGTCGATCGAAGGCCTTTCATGTCCTTTTGTTTGATAACAGCTGTGTTCAACTTATTTGGAGCATTATCCTATTATCAATCAAACCTATTCAAAAAGTTCGCACCTGTGAAGTCTTTCTTTTCCATTTATTTCATATTTTCCATGCACAAAACATTTTAAGCCATGTGGTCTTCAGTGCATTGATAATGTAAAATTAAAAAAGACTTAACAAGTTCAATCCTTTATTTGTTTAAGTCATTAACTACAGGTGAGGCATGGTGACGTACTTTACAATACCATAACCCAGGCTGACGATGATGACAAGCAGTCGAGCCAAGGTCCTCTTGAGGGCGGAGACCAGCTCAGCAAAGATCAACAAGCCTGGTGCTAAAGTCAACAGAAACAGGAGGGAAATTACATTTAAAACACAAACACCTTATCCATCTCATGTGAAGGAGACAAAACAAAATGTGTGTCACTGCCGGGCAAAAGAGTAGGTGTAGACACTCACAGGCAGAGCCACCAGCATTGGTATTTTCATATTCAGCGCAGAAGACGGCCTTCTCCACCATACCCAGGAAGATGACCCCTGCTATCCAGAACTGGATCCGCAGCAGATCCTTCCAGTAGCAGGCGGCCCAGATAAACCACAGCAGGGCATACAGGATGTACACTATGCACATCACCATGTAGAACTAGAGACAGAAAATAAATACAAAGTGCATAAACACAATGCACATGGGAACAATTCTCCTTTTTTATTCGGAGACCAAATTTAACACAATAACTCCTAAAGTACTGGACCAAACACGTTTAACAGGTTTGTGGTACAGTGTAACTGAACACAAGTATGTAAGTATGAAATGCAAAAAATCCAAGACAATAAAATACCACCCTGTGTTGGAGCCATCTTTGCAATTTATTTGAGTTAAATAACTAACAAAGATGGATTCCAGACTTTTATCCCTGGATGACTTATCCCTGGGGGGTTCTCAACCTTTTCCCAAAGCCCACCTATTCATCACTGTAACAAGTCAGGGCCCATAAGAAAAAAAATATATTTCTACCAAGTGTTTTGGTGAATCTGGTGGCATTGATACCAGTTTTTCTTATGAACTGAAGTGCTAGTAGGTCATGAAATCAGAATTGTCCATAAAAACTTCACAAAACTCATAAATACCAAAATTCAATCAGAATAATAATAATCACTATAAAATCATTTTTTGTAACTGTGCAACAATGTAGGACCTTGAAATTAACAGAACTTTAAAAAAAAACAGGTCTAGATCCACAAAAGCAGGCCATCCAAACAACATCCAAAGTTACTGCCTATGATTTTTTAAAAGTGTGATAAGTTATCATGTCTCTTTTAGAATCTTATGGCCAGGTCAAAAAAAAAAAAAAAAGATGTGAAATAACTGCCGTGACTGACAGCTACTGAAAGTGATCAAAGCGACACATTGATCATTATCAGCATGGATGAAGTGGTGAACATCAAACTGTTGAAAACACATCCTGGCAGGCCAGATCAGTCGTGAGGGAGAAAACAATATTTTGTAACACAAACTGTTTGATAGTGGGTACAGGCTGGGTTGCAGGTCTTTGCATTAATAGGTGGGATCAGGTCCAGAATCGATTTAACAAGTAACGGGTGCGGTATTGAGCTCTACATGTTCAGGTCGGACAGGGGTTTGTAAAACTGGACCCGCGGGCCATAAACGGGCCATGACCCACTGGTTTAGAAACCCTGACTTAGCCTACTTTTAATGCAATAGCATGAAAAGCCCTGGAGGGGGAGTCATCAAAGAACTGTTTTAGTTTCAGCACAGCAAAACACAGTGGATGACACACGGATGAATAAATGTACTTACAATCATGAGAGGCCATTCTGTGATAGAGATGAAGCCGTGGCTACCTTTCATTATGACATTAACTGCAAAGACAAAGTCAGAGATTAGCATATCATTATAACCAGAGCAAAGCAAACAATGAAAGTGTCCCTCTGTGGCACGTATAATTTTGGATGTCTTTTATTTTTAGAAGCCATTTATTTTATAGCTCGCTGAGGGAGATATTTTAAATAATCTCACCTGTTAGGTTCCAGTTGGACTGTTTATCAGATATGATCTTAACAACAAGCAGGTAAGGTCCATCCTTCCATGTGGTGGCTATAACATCATCTCTGAGCCTCATGCTGCTGTTCTTAGTGGTGCTGCTGCCACTCTCATACTCCTCAGTTAACCACCTCGTATGATTTTCATCCTGGAGTATTATTTTAAAAGAAATGTATTACAGCATTAACAAACTCACATTCACT
>OMLB01042668.1:0-64899 GCA_900302555.1 Myripristis jacobus
ATTACACAGCACTTTGGAATGCTGTAACATTTTGTGTGTGTATGACTGTTATGGCATTGTTTGTGTCTCTCAAAATGGATATTTTGAAAAAGCAAGTACTTGTGTGTGTGTGTGTGTGTGTGGTGGTTGGTGGGCTGCATGACTTGTCACCTATTGCATGTATGTCAACATGGAAGTTTCCATCGTCCTCGGCTGTGTGTACACACTGGGCTCATAAGGAAGTTCATAGAGGTAAAACAAATCTTACCTCACCGTCTATGTCTCGTTTTTAAACTGAAGCCAGATGTGTCATAGTCCATCCTGTGATGCATTGATGATTCTCATTTTGTCCAACAGGTGATATTAGCTGAACTGGCAGCACTGCACCTGCCTGTTTGAACTTGTGTGAGCACCTGTTACATCTTTCCTACTGTATAAAGTTGCATCTTCAAAGATGACAGATAATGCTGATGGGAGAGCTGTAGTCTGTGGACATCGATTGTAAAGCACTCAATCCACTTTGGCCCTTTTGTCATCCGAGAGTGTGCATATTTAAAAAATGTTCAGTGAGATGCTTCAGGTCGCTTTTAACCTTCATGTCACTTTAGGCAACGTGCAGTCACTCACGGGTATGGCTCAACCATCTGATGTCTGTCATATTTCTCCTCGAGCCAGTGTCACAAGAGCCCTCATAAGAAGCACAGCTCATAAACAGGATGTAGAGATTTCTGCATTAACCCTAAAGCAGCCACCCCCCACTAACCTGTAGCATGACTCATAGCATTCTCTAAACCAAAGATGTTATCATCCCCAAACATCTGCAAAATTTATAAACTGTAATTTGGCTGCAACTTACACATTGACCCACACATACATCAACACAATGCCATCTTTGTCCGCCGGGGTTGCAGGCTGCTGCTGTGTGGCAAAGACAATGAGTGAAGCTGTAAAACCGGTCTTACCGGGCCTCTGTGCTAAAGGAGGGACATTGTTTGGCTCTGAGGAGCTGCTGAAGAGTGCTTTGGGTTAAGCTGGGGATTTAGCAAACGAGTGCCTGCCCATTCTCTTATATCTACAGGTTGGGTTGTTCATGCCTGTCAGATTTCTTGACATGTGCCTCATTTGGTTGTAGCACATCTGAGGGCCTAATATGGCAGTCTGCCCTCCTATAGAACATGATTGTCTGAGTAACTTAATACCACATAAGAGACTCATTTACATCAGATTTTTTTCTTTTGTTTTCATACATGGAGGACTTCACACAATTTCCGCTTCAGTAAACTGAGTTCTGCCACCATAGGAGCTGCGTTCCTGTGATTGCAAGCATTGCTAATTCAGCTTTCCGTCATCAAAAGGCTGTGTTTACAAAGTGACATTTCCTCTAAATTCTGTGCTCTGAGGTCATGCATGACCCACACCGGTCTGTTTGAGGCATGTCAGAGTGCACGGCTGGCAGACTGATAACGGGAATTGTGCAAAGGTTGAGCAACAGGCCTGAGAACAAGGGCTTTGTTCAAGCCTACTGCGCTCTGCTGATGCATTCCAGGCTTGGCAGGAATGTCATTAAGACCTTGCTCGGCTATAAGTGCACATAGCAGTTTGAAGTATGGCCTGCATATTAGGAGTTACACTGGTCAATGAATTATTCATGTCGACAGAGGTCACACATTTACCGCCTGTGAGGTTAATGCTGCCAAACATTTTGCATAGCAGTGTGCTTATTGAGGATGATGTGTTATGGAATTCAGGTTAGAGCAAAAGTTGTGCCAAATATTAAGGCTCAGCAAACATGGCCTCAGAACCAGCGGGTTAATATTTTGCAATAAGACAGAGCATCCTGAACTTTCTGTGAACCAGCAGAGGATCTAAATGCCTAATCTGAAATGTTTAATCTAAGGCAGTTCTTCAAATCGCCTAGACACCGGAGCAGAAAGCACATCAGAGCAAAATAATGAATTTTAACCACTGTTTGTCTTCATCACAGGGAGCGTGCAGAGCTGCTAGAGGAGGCGAAGAAGATGGAGGCGGCCAAGTTCCGCTACATCCTGCCTGTTTATGGGATCTGTGGGGATCCTCAGGGCCTGGTGATGGAGTATATGGAGACGGGCTCCTTGGAGACCTTGCTGGCAACCGAGCCGCTGCCCTGGGAGCTCCGCTTCCGAATCATCCACGAGACCGCAGTGGGAATGAACTTCCTCCACTGCATGAACCCACCGCTGCTCCACCTGGATCTGAAGCCGGCTAACATCCTGCTGGACGCACACTATCATGTTAAGGTAGAGTGAATTCGTGCGTTTTACCTTTTTCTGCTGGCATTGACTTGAAAATGTAAGAGCAAAAGAGCAGGACGTGTTGCTGCTGCCTATTGTTCTGACCTCTATGTCGATAACATCTGAGGACAAGCAGAGCAGACAGAAAAAGGATGCGTGTTGATGAAGACGCAGCCATGACTAGTGACTCACCAGCTACAGGTGTGTGTGATGGATTGCTTCACGCTGAGCCGGGTTGAGTCATGAAGTGAAGTAAATCTTAACATGTACAAAGTGCAAGCTACAGAAAAGTGTGGCTACATCTGCCAAATTAGTCCAGAAGTTGTAATAGTTACATATCCAGGTGCTTGTGTGAGTCTTAGCCACAATGATACCATCATACTTTGGTTCTAAATTCTTTTAAAAACCATTTTTTAACTTTACGCACCAGTTCAAACTCAGCTAGAGGTGCATGTACACATAATTCCCTTTGGTCTCACTCATTTCATTAGATATAAGAAGGCAAAACACAAACCACAATGTCTTCCAAATTATGGATTGCCAAGAAATGTCCAATTTTAAAAAAACAATGGCAATCTTATAGGAGAATAGGAGAGACGAATAGGAGAAACAACATGGCTCATTCATGTCTGAAACAGCGTTGTCATGTCTGAATCCTGGTCAGTGAACTGGCACAGCTCACATATAATTTATACGGAAAAGGATCATATAATTATCAATGGAATAAAACGTTACAGATTTGGTATTTTTATCAGTGAAACAATGACATGAATTTGTAGTACAGGCTATTCCACTCCACCCTTGAGACTCAAGAAAAGGGGGAATATATGAAATTTGAGGGATAGTTCAGGAGGAATTGAAACTGTGAGGTGGTCTATTATCCACTCTCATCCACGTGAGCTGACAGCTGTGCACATGCTCTGGGCAGCCTCCATCCAGCCTCCTGAAAAGCTAAATTGGAAGGAGAGCGATGGGTGGGGATTGTCACTTCTCTACTGGCTTAATACCTGGATGTAAACACCTCAGCTGGGCCTGTCCTGACAGGATTCATGCAGCTCCTATTAACTGTCTCTCTGAGCATGTCTGTGTGCGTACATGCAAGAGTGTGGGCGTGCGCTCCTCAACACAAGCGCAGAGGGCCTCTCCTCTCCTACAGGCCGGGACATGGCTGGGTTGCCCTCATCATTCCACTGACTGCACATAATGAGGGCTTAGCTGCTACTCACACAACTGGGCAAAGTTAGTCATCGTTGTCAGGGAAGTATGGGAAAGGCGGTTGGGTTACTGTAGTCAAGGTTCTTATCTGATCTCTTTCCCCTTCGCAGATATCAGATTTTGGTCTGGCCAGGTGGAACGGTCTGTCGCGAGCTGATGACATCAGCAGAGATGGCTTCTGTGGCACCATCTCCTACCTGCCTCCCGAGAGAATCATCGAGAAGGACAGGGTGTCCGACACCAAGCATGACGTCTACAGGTTGGCCTCCTCAGTAGTCTGTGTATACAAGCGTGCATGTGTGAATGCGGGTGTGTTTGTTTTTGGATGGGTGTTTGCTGCCTGTCTGAGCTGTGCCTGCCATTTGTATGCTATGTTGTGTACTCAGTCATGTGAGTAAATAAAAATCAGAGAGAATGGAATAGAGTGATATATTGTGCCTTTAAAAATAGATTGTGAATGGGTTATTCTATGTTAAACACTAGAAAGGCTAATGGCTTTTGATGCAGGAAACTGAATTGGGTAAAAACACTATTAAAAAAATTCTTTAGTCTCATATTCAGTCTTAAAATCTTAAAAAAAATAATAATAATATGAAATAATCCCACTTGATTCTAATACTAATCAACTTGTTTGCAGAATTTTCTTGAATCAAGTGTCATTTTCTGTAGTCTAGTGGGCTGATTTGTGTTATTGTTATTTGGCCTTGTTTTAGCATATTTACAAACAAGTGAAACAAGTGGGATTTTGTCATCTCACTGGCAGAAAAACAACAAAAACAAGAGCAAGACTAAATAAAATGGCAAGATGAAGTTTTTTTTTGTTTGTTTCATGTAATAACTACTATCTCCTCATGTGACTTTGAAAATCGTACATTGGTTTGTACAGTAAGCAAGTCTCGGAAAATTCTTGGTGGATTATTTTGAGACCTATCAGTTCTAATTTTTAAAGCACCCTTCAGCTTACCTTGACTTGCCCTCTCTAGTGGTAAATAAAAGCTGGATTGATTGTTGTTGACATGTGCTCTGTACTGACGGCTTTCACTTTTGTTTCACTCCAGTTTTTCCATCGTCATCTGGGGAATTCTCACACAGAAGAAGCCCTACCAAGGTGAGACATGTTAGCTATTTCCCATAATGTGGCTTTGTTTCCCATTGTAAGTAATAAGTGATCTAAGATGTACTCTTAGATCTCAGGTGACATGGATATATAGTTTATGTATGCACTTATATGCGTTTATGTGTGCGCCTGGATACAGGTTAAAGATATTTAAAGTGTAGAGATAGCGTGTGCGTGTGCCTGTGTGTGTTTGTGTGTGTGTCTGTTTACCTGGTGAATTCCAGGGCAGGCAGGTGGATAGGCCTAGACTGACAAGTGGAGTGTTATTTTTCCCAGGCCTATCAGGTAGCATTTCTGTCAAAGGAATGTGGCTCCTTTTGAGTTGCGGACTGTAGATGAGGGTAGCCAAGTTGGCATTGGCACTGCCTAGGTCGATCCAGACATAATTAAAAAGAGAGAAAGGGCTTCTTCACCGGCCTGCCCCATCTTCCTCCGCCCCTTGTGAAGGGTATTATGGCTACAATAGGAGCTGAAGTACCTGTGATTATAAGGCCTCGGTCTTGTTTGCTCTGAATCATTGACTTGGCTGATCCCATAGCCAGATACAAAGAGGCCAGACCAAGGAAGTCTGAAAGCTTTTCCATCTCAGCTCCCGTGGGAAACAACAGCACATACACCCTTATCTGAGCACACAGGTAGATGGTGATAAAGCCAAGCCTAATTGACTGTCAATATTGGCACTGGAGCCTCCCAATACTTTAGTTTATATTATCACGTGTTGTGGCATGTTAAGTGAAGAGACTTGAGGTCCTTAGAATTTGTCTTCAGAGCATTCACATTCTCACATGGCTGAAGTATTAAATGACGTCTGCCTTGAACACAAAACTAAAAAAATACAATCAGAATTTGGACTTACTGTGTGGCGTTACTGATTCTGTGTACAACTGCATGTCCAAAAGTTGGTCAGTGATAAAACTAAAGTCTTCCATTGTTTTTTCCTAGGAGAGAACAATATCCTGCAGATCATGGTGAAGGTGGTAAAAGGGGTGCGTCCAGACCTGGGGGCAGTGCCACGCTGTCGACCAGCAGCCTGTACTGGCTTCATGGGCCTCATGCAGCGCTGCTGGGCCACCTCACCTGAAGCCAGACCCAGCTTCCAGGGTAGGTAGCCAACAGAATGATTGCAGCCCTTGGGCCTTCTTTTAAATGGCAAAACGCTAAGAAAGCCATTAAGAAATGCACGTTCTTTTTTTTGTGTGATTTTTGTTCTTATAAATAGACACATTGAGCAATCTTAGCACACTGGCCTTCATTTCAAATGCTTATTTTTGTTCTCTGATCACATCCTTGCTATTAATGAAACCTGACTCTGGCCTTTCCTCCCTTCAGAGATCACATCTGAAGCTGAGGAGCTCTACTCTAAACCTCAAGAGGAGCCCAAGACTCCAACCCCAGAGCCAGAGCCCACGCCCTGTAATGGACTGAGCACAGACCAGGTAAAACATGACACCACCTTTTCGCTGTTGGCTTTTCAGGAACGGAGCTAGGATTTTTACAATAGGCAGCCATGCGTTTTTAAAAGCACTGAATGTGCTTTGAAAAGGGTACACAAGTTTTACAGGCATGATTGGCAGGCATCATTACTTGAGTCTCCCCACCTCCTCATACCTTTTAAGCAGAGTGCATACATTCTCCCTCCAAGTGTTATTATTTAACTACCCACCTAGACAGTATTTTAAGAGGCCCCCCTGCTTATCTCTAAGGTGCTCTAGACATGTTCTTGTTTTTATAAGGCTGTTGTGTCAATGTTTGATCCCGGCAAACAGTTGCATCAGAAAAGAAGAATGTAGTCTAGTGGCATTTTACTTTGCTTTGTCATTTCCGTGGCGTTTGTTGTACGTGACAAGAAATGGATAGACGTCTACTCATGAGGAAGGACAGGTGTTGCTGAATAATTTCTGTCTGCTGGAAAAGATGATAAGCAGTTTTTGAATGATACGCTGTTTACATGATTTAGACTGGCTTAAACAAGTGATTTATCACAATGTCATCATTCAACATGCATTGTAAGTGGCTCTGGATAGAAGTGACCCAAACACCTAAAGTGTAACTGTGACAGAATATGTATTGAAGAGGAAATTGTTAAGATGTCTGATGATCTATCTTTGTCTTCTACAGGTTAAAGACAGCAAGTCAGTGCGCCCAAAATCGGCCATGTTGCCAGAAAAAGACTATAGCTTGTCAGAGCTACTGAGCCAGGTGGATTCTGGGATCTCTAGGAGCTTTGACCGTGTAAAGGAGGATGGCTTCCGCAGCAAAGAAAACACTTGCAAGAGGCTGTCTGGCATCTCTTCTATAGATTCAGCTTTCTCCTCCCAAGACTCTATCACACTTTCCTTTGAGAAGGAAAACATATGCGGTAAGGGTTGACTGTTGATCTCGAATGAAATGCTCTTGGATTTCAAAAGTAAAATATTGCTTTATCATGAGCACACTGTGTATTTCTTTGTATAAAAAAAAGAGAGATGGTAACTTTTGACTTTTGGCTCAAACCTGTCCTTTTCCTCCTTGCTGCACAGATTCTGCTGAGGTCCAGAAGCGGAAGCTGTGTGAAGCCATCAGGACCAAGGACATTGCTAAGCTGATGAAGATCCTCCAGCCACAGGATGTTGACCTTCTTCTGGATGGAGGAGGCAGCCTACTCCACCATGCGGTCACTTTGGCCAACGAAGAGGCCGTCAAGTTCCTCCTCCTGAACAATGCCAACCCCAATCTGGCCAACGCTCGTGGCTCCGCACCACTCCACCTGGCCACCGAGAAACACCTGAAGCCCCTGGTGGAACTTCTGCTGGGCCGACGAAGCACTAACGTCAATGCCAAGGATGAGGACCAATACACAGCGTTACACTGGGCTGCCCAGAACGGAGATGAGGCCATCACACGCCTGCTGCTGGACCGGGGCGCTGCTATCAATGAGACTGACGGCCAGGGACGCACGCCAACCCATGTTGCTTGCCAACATGGCCAGGAAAATGTAGTCCGCGTGCTGTTGAGCCGTGGCGCTGATGTTCGAGTCAAGGGCAAAGACAACTGGACGGCACTGCATCTGGCTGCCTGGCAGGGGCATCTGGGCATCGTCAAACTGCTAATCAAGCAGGCCGGCGCCGATGTGGACGGGCAGACGACAGATGGGCGCACGCCACTGCACCTGGCATCCCAGAGGGGGCAGTACAGAGTGGCACGCATCCTCATTGAACTGGGGGCGGATGTTCACAAGACGTCTGCTGGGTCGAACACACCCCTGCATGTGGCGGCCGAGACGGGTCACACCAGCACCTCTCGTCTCTTGGTGAAACATCAGGCGGACATCAAGGCGCAGAACAGCCAGGGCCTCACTGCTCTCCACCTAGCCTCCCAGCGAGGACACCTACCCACGGTCAAGATGCTGCTAGAAGAGGGAGCAGACCCTTCCAGCAGCAGCCAAGCCCTTCGCACCCCCTGCCACCTGGCGGCAGAGAGCGGACACTGTGAAGTTCTCAGAGAGCTCCTCCTCCGCTTCCCAGATGGGGCTGGTCTGTCAGACGAGCAGGGCCTCAGTCCGTTACACCTGGCAGTGCAGGGGGGTTACACAGATATCATCACTATGCTGCTGCCGGAGCACTGCCAGGACTCCATTACTGAAAGTGTGGTGCAACCAGTCGCCGACAAGCCCAACCCACCGGTAGCCAGGCAACTCCAGAGGAAAGTCGTCATTCTCAAACTGACAGAGCGCGATATCAGTGACTGTCCAGAACCTGCTGGCTCACAGTGCGCCTCCGCATCCTGCTAATATCAGCAGAGACACTGTGAACATTGTGCAGAACTGTCTTCACTGCACTTTTTAGTGACCCATGAGTGCCTTGAAAGGGGTCGGAGCTGCTCCAATCTTTAAAGACCAGCTGTTGTTTAGCTTTTTGTAAATACTTTTTTAATTGTGTTATTACAACAGCCAGCAATCATCAATTACCAGACGGTATGATTCTGTGGTTTTACTGGACCTCTAAAAACCCCTTCAGCATTGTAGCATTTTGTAAGGGTTGGAAAAGCTTTGATGTAAATATGTACACTGTAAATAGAAAGTATAAATAGCGCACAATATCCTCTGTTCTGTTTGAACTGAATTCTTCTCATCCTCTGTTGTTATTATTATTACTTTTTTTTTTTTTTAACTTAACAAGCACATGGTAGTTATGAGAGCTGTAATTAGGACTTTTTCCATGACCTATTGGGATTTCTACCCTTTTTCTACAACATACTGCAGCTGGTATACCTGGAAGTCATATTTAATAAACCTCAAGATTTAGTCACAAGCACAAGCTGCAGGTGATGTAGATCATCAGAGCCATAAAATTTACCATCAGCTTTGACCTGTTACATATCAGTGCTATATCACCATGACACTTTTTTTTTTAAATTCTGCATCTGATTTTGCTTGAGCGTGTTGCTTTTGTCAGACTCTTAACCAGGAAATCAATCACCAAATGTTGTCAAATGTGGCTTGCATATGAACCAGTTAACAGGCTGTGTTGAATCCAGCAAACAGTTTTGACTTGCTGCACAAATGGAATGGAACATAATAAAATACTCAGCTATCAGAGTCTGTGTGTAGTTTCATGACACTATAACCATGCTAAATTGAAAAATTGTATTGAAATATATTGCACCTAAGCATTCAGCCGTGCCTAAACCAAACCAGGATAAAGTGGAGGGTATTCTCACCAAAACTGAGCTTACCTGTGTTTTTGGGCTGACATCAATTTGGATGTAAATTCATAGTGTGCATCAAAATAAGTCATAAAATAGTAAATTGTATCAAATTATTGCAAATTAGAGTATATATTTTTTTAAAGCACAGCTGTTATTTCTTTTATTTTTTCAAAGGGTTTGGCATGTAATTTAAAACCTGCCATGGGACCACAGTTTTTCCAACCATAAGAATTATACCAAACTAAATGAAAGAACTCATCAGTGGGCGGATCAAGACGCACAATAATTGCTAGAGTCTGCCAGTACTTGTTTTGAACTGAAAACAGCAAAATTTCAAGTATGTGAAAACAATCTCTTATGCTGAAACAGAAAAAAAGTTTATTTGTGCTGTTTGTAATCACTGTAAGTCATATTCATCACAGAAGTTTTGTTATCTAAGAGCAGTTATAACTGAAATCTCTCTCTGAAGGACTGTGCCCAGCCTTGGGTTACTCCTAGCTCAATAGTGTTTTCAGATTTTGTCTTTGTCCCTGAGGGAGTTTGTTCTTGCCACTGGTACACCTGCATGTGTTTAGGAATTATGTGCCTTGATGGCAGGCCGAATCGGCATGTCTGCATCTGCAGCTTTGTCTGTAATGTTGTTATTATGACTCTGCCCCAGACCCCACAAAGCACGCTCAGATTGGCACAGACCATGGGAATTGCCCCCGAGGGGGATCGCAGGGTGCAGGATGATGGGTGTGTGTGTGGTGGTGGTGGGGATGGGGGGGCTGACACTCTACCTGCAGTTCCAGCCTGTTGGCTAATTCCTCAGACCACTTCAAGTTTTCAACAGTCACTAAACCAACATACCATGCCTGACGCCTTAAGGGCTCAGATTTTCGTAACCTGAGACAACGGGCCTCTGGTTGTCGCTTGTAATTGTCCTGCTTTTGTAGCTCATGTTTGCGGAGACCCACAAAATGACTGGTAAAATGTGTGTAATCTGAGGACCCTCTATTTGTGTGCAGAGTACATTATCTCATTTGCTGCCAGGTGATCCCTCACAGCTTCGTTCATGGGGAAGATAATGTGCAGCTGTTGCCCAATCTCAGCTCTCTCTTGTCAAGGCTGTTGTAAGCATTGATAGATTGACAGGTTAGGGTTGCTTTATACAGTAACTTATTGCACTGTATTCCTTTGGGCTACAATTTTCTTTTTATCTAAAGCAACAAACCCAGTGCCCTCATCCCCATGCAAATCAAAGCACCCCTCACAGTTTAAATGACCATGTTACCAGTTCTGAATACATTATATATTGTTGATAAATTTGCTTTAACATAACCTAGCTTTAACATCCTAACTGAAAATATAAATATTACAATTTTACTTCATAGTTTACAAAATGTAAACAAACGTTTTACATTTTCAAGATGCATTCAAAGACTGTTTTGTTGTAGTGTAGTATAAGTTCTGTTACTTTGTGCTTGGATTTAGCATATTTGTAACCTTTGAGAGTAGTTCCCATTTTTTGATAAGACAGTTTTAGTTTTGAAAAATCATTAAAGATAAAACAGTACTTTTCCTGTTCCTGTTAGGCCTCCTTGGTCCTTTAAAATCTTGCACCACATCACAGCTATTCATCATGTGGAAACACTTCTGAGCATGTACTCCACTCCCAATTGCTCAATCATAAAATAGTACTTGGAATATTACGTAACCTTTAATAATAGTAACAGGCTAATTATCAGACCATTTTTAAAATTGTCTATGCATTTGCATACATAAAAAAGCAGCAGAAACACAACAACAACAGAAAAGAAGGAAGTTGTGCAGGTGAGGTTGAAACAACAACAATGACCTAAACGCCTGTAGAAGAAATCTCACCTCATTAAGCATTATGAGCAATTACAAAAGTCATGTAAACCACAAAACTAAACAAACAAGCAAACATAAAGTAAGGAACATCAATCAAACAAAAACATAAATAAAATAATGTAGTGAGTCTATGTGTGTGAGAGAAGGATCACTTATAGTCAGATATGATCCGTTCAGATATTTTGGTACATCAGACAGGACCTAAGCCTATGTTTGAAATTCTTGAGTGAGGAAGATTTAAATGCAATTTGAATATAGGCGTTCCATTGGGAGGTGTAACCATTTGGCACGTCTTGTATTACAGTTATGGAAAAATACTTTGTAAGACATGGGAAGTGAAGCAACAATGATTTTAGTGAGCAAACATTTGCAATTTGCATATCTACATGGCACTATGAATGCAATTAATACTGATACATTTTAGTCCATAATTAGCGGTGGCTCTCCCCTGTCCAGGTTCACTACAGTCAGTCTAAACAGCTTCAGGTTACACTGGCACTCCAGGTCGTCCTCCTCAGGGAAGAACGCTACACCTGATCAGTGCTGTTGTGATAGTCTGAGCCTCCAGATAAATTATATACTGCAAGCAGCTATTCAAACTAGTCCATGTGGGTTTCCCATAACCATAGGAGCAGGGGCAGTTCCAGGCTCCGGTAAACCACTGAGCTCAGCCTGTTTTGCAACATCAGGCTCACAGTTTGAGGTCCTCATAACTTCCCCCAGCAACACAACCTCTGGGGTGAAGTTAATCCCTATCATCTGGTGGTCCGGCTCAGTCATGTCGCTCAAAGAGACTGGGGAAGCGGGTGCCATCCTGGGGTGCAGACTCATGGGAGTGCTTCCGTCAAGCTGAAAAGCAGGCAGATGGGTGCTGTCTCCAGCCTGATGATGAATGAGGCTGTGAGCTGTCTGTGTTTCTGCTGAGAGGATACTATCCGCATGGTGTCCTGTGTAATCGTGTCCACCGTACCAAGGCTGCCAATTCTGAGAGGTCATGATGTATCCCTCAGGCTCATATACAGTCTGCTGGCCAGGATGCACCAAGGGTAACCACTGAGGGTAATTGCGTGGTGCCGGGTGAGGTAGGAGGTAGCCATGAGTTGAATATGAATGAGCGTAATATGGCATTGGCTCTGCCTGGGGCTGTCGCTGCATGTAAGAACCCAGTGTGGCAGCAGTGTCTGCTGTACGAGACAACAACCACTGATCTGTGTCACAAACTGAAAAGACATAATTATACAACATTAAAAAGGTTTGGTTATCTTGAATCTAATGGGCAGAATATCTTTGAAATGTAATGCCAGTGCAAACTAACCTGGGGAGCTGTATGTTGGAGGACGGTGTAGCAGGAGCTGAAGCTGCACTTCCCTGTGGTGCAGTCTGAAGACTTTAACCCTGGGTTCTGTTGGTGTCGTTTTATGGAAATGTTGAGGCAGGCCAGTTGGTTTGAAAATGGAAATTCTTCACTGTTTGTTCAAATCACATGAGGACTTCTGTTTCTGTGGCAACTGTATTCAGACTCCTGTGGGAGTTTAAAAACCTCCAGTCAAAGAAATTGAATGGGTGTTCAATTACTATAGCTGCAGTAAATAAGCACAAAGTAAGATCTTTGTGGCAAAGTTAAGTACTTTCATTGTGGTGACTTATGTAACTAAATTAGACAACTTAAGTATGGCATTTGTAATGTGGAATCTAAGTTATGTGCCAAAATGCTCAGTGACTGCTGTTTCAAAATACCAGACTATTACACCCCTAAGGCAATACCGGAGGTAACTATAGCCATACTGTATTGTTGCTTTTAGAGGATTTTGAAGTTTCTCATCTTATTAATCATTATCTTGCTAGCAACCCAGAATGCCTGATGTGTTTTTCTAGAATGATCAGTGTGCGTGTCAAAGATTGTAAGATTTCCTTTGCAGCAGACAAGGCCTCTCTTTGGTCCCCTGTGTGTATGTAATGGAAACTTTTCAGTTTGGCTAAGTCACACCTTACTGCTCTGGCAGAGCAACCTCCAAACTCTCATTAACTGCGGGTCCATTCATTAAAGTGAAACAAGGCCTTTATCATCAGTGATATAGTGGATAACTGCTGGACAAGCTATGGACAACAGTCAGGGATCATGATTAGGACAAAAAAACACTAAGAAAAACAAAACAAAAATTTTTTTTAATTTCAGACAATATGTTATCATTTTGATACGACATAATGACATGTATACCATGAATTTTGATAATAAAGATTTCTATCAGCCTGAAAGGGTAGTTCAACCCTATTCCTCAAATAAAATTGTGAATATACTGAGTTCAGCTGGGTTTACTGGCCATTAACCTTTGTGCCTGACACCACATCAAACACTGCCCTTGTTTGTCACATGGTGAGCAGTGACTCTGCACACAGAGATACAGACTAGTGGCGGATTATCTAAAACAGCAGTAGCAGCCTAACACCAACATCTGTTGTACCTTCACTGACTGGTTAGTTGGAGAACAGAAATCAAATAATCATACAGCGCTGCGGGCTGTTTTTCTCCCCACTCTTTCTTTTTTTTCCCTCTCCCCTTATTTTAACCTCACAGAACAAGTCGAACAAGATCTAAGCCCTTGCCTCTGAAGAAGTGAGACAAGCTGCAACCTGCGGATGTAGCCTTGGGGTGAAGAAGTGGATGTGGGCGCATTCAGGCAGTGATGAATTCGTAGATTTATGGCTGGCTTTGTAGAGGCTGAATACACCTTTTTGAACTCTTGGAAAGTAACCCAATGATAGACTTAGGAGTCAGAGAGAACGAGAGGGTTAGTGTGTTCAATTGGAAGGAATTCATTATATCAGTGACAAAGTTTATGGTGGCACAGTTGGGAAAAGTGTTTGGTTTATTATTTATACAACTAACAATTACATTTCTGTGTAGCCTTATAGAAACAACCCATTAACTGTACACTTAACCAATTCAAACAATTACCATAGGCATTATCTGACAATCACCAGACTATATAATTTGACTTACTACCATATTACATAACGTAATTATTTCATCCTATGTTTTAAAGTACATTAAACAGACATTTCCACAGGTGCTCTAGGCAAACAGGTCGACAGTAAGTGACAAGATGTGACAAAAGTCCTCACTAAAAAAAAAACATGCCCACATCCAAAAAGAGTAGATTCTCATTGTGTCAGCAAGAGGGCCTCCTGACTATTAATGGAGCAGCTGCAGGATTTGTCTCTTGATGACATCATGTCAAGTCTTGTTTACAACTTTGGGACAGACAGACTTGTTGGTAACCACATATCAAGACTGATCTTATCCACACTCATGGAAATATCATCATGTGCATTCTGTTTTGGGGTGGATTGTTCGTTTAATCATGCTTTCCTCTTGTTGGAGCACCACTCTTTCATTCTGTTTTTTTTAGAATAATATAAAACGCACTTAATAATCTGGTTTATTTTAGTACCCATGTAATCATTGTTTATGACTCCTGTGTTTTATAATCCACACGCAAGCAAAAAGACTTAGAGGGCAAATGCACTACTGTTCTTTGACCAGGAGGTGGTACTACACACTCTTTATCAGGTCTATCCTCATACTCTCTCAAAAACCCTACTTTCATTCTCTGTGATTTCACATATTTTGTTTTCTAACATAAGGCGATGGGTGGATGCTTTAAATTAAGTGCGTACATTTTTTTTTTGTGTGTGTGGATGGCTGGCTGACATAACCCAGAATTATGATTTAATGGCGAAGAATCATTCAAACAAGAGTGGCTACTCTTCTGTGTCAAATGACAGGTGTGGTGTGTTGATGGTATGATCTTGGCAGCATGTAATGGCATGAAATAAACAGCAGTGCTGCTTTGTTCTATGTGTGTAACCGGCTGCCGTGTCCTGAAATGCAACAGACATTGGGCACACAAAATAGACCATGCTGGAAAAATGTGCTTTGCATGGTGGCTGTCTGTGGGTAAATGTCATTGACTCGTTACAGTCACTGATGTAGTGTAGCCTACAAAACTGCCACTAAAGTGCCAATGGATATGACATTCAAGCGACAGCTCCCAACAGAGCTATGAACCCAGACAGTGAGGTGCTTTAAAGTACACTGACTGATAATCAATGCTCAATGGCAAAACCATTGTGTAGTACATTATATAACAGCATCTCTTTTCAAATGATGCTCATTTATGCATTTATGGCTGAGAACATTTGGCCTCCTGTAGTGTAGTGCTAGTGTTAGATCGAGAGAGAGAGAGAGAGAGAGAGAGAGAGAGAGAGAGAGATACTCATGATGTTTAATCCTAAATAAAATGTCTATGTGGCAGTCCCGGCTGAACCTTCAAAATAAATCGCCGACTGAAGAACATGTTGCTTCAAGGTTAGTGCTTTCAAAATAAAACGGTACCTAGTACACCACATACATTGCAACATTTTGAGTTATGCAAAAAGTGAAAGAGGACGTTAATCAAATAATCAAACTGTATTAAATATTTATGTTTCCCCATTTTCTCATGTCATATACCTTGCAATAAACTTTATTGGGGCCTGCCAAACTTAACACAACCTCAGTCATGAACCATATAGCAGACAA
Source organism: Myripristis jacobus (assembly GCA_900302555.1). NCBI lineage: Eukaryota > Metazoa > Chordata > Actinopteri > Holocentriformes > Holocentridae > Myripristis > Myripristis jacobus. Next base: position 15,707 of record OMLB01042668.1, read on the forward strand.
CTCTGAAGGACGGCTGCTGTCCTGAAGCAGACCACTGAACCTAGAGCAGCGGACAGCTGCTCACATCCGGCCTCTGTTCCCGAGCTGCCGCGGGAATTCCCCACGTGTGGCTTCCAATGAAAACAATCACCTGTGTCTAAAAAAAACAAACAAAAAACAAAACTGTAACCTCATTTATAACACTATAACACGTATTATTTAACGATCCTAGTCAGCACCACCATATTCCTGCGCAAAGATTTTTTTTATATAAGATCATAAACTTCGTGTCGTGTATTCCCTCACCAAATGGAAATGTTTTGATGACGCCAAGAGGATCTACCATCTTACACTCCGCAGGGGTGTCGGTATAGCTGTAGCCAACATATACAAGTAATTTAAGCACATATACATAGACATGCAAAAAATGTGTACTTTACTTGTTAAGAGATATGACCAGCTGCGTGTTTACTGTAACTGCTGGCAGAGGGTTGAATGTGTGAACTCTTGCTCTGTTGGTGCACCCCTCTGGTAGAAAGTAGTGGATCATTCCGCTAATAGGGGGGGAAGGGGCTCCTGTAGCTTCTGTGTTTCCCCCTTGACGCTCAGTGTAGCTGATGTTTGTATCGCCGCTGGAGCGAAGAAAGACCGCGGTGCCGTTAAAGAAACCTACACGTTTGTCTGAAGATAACCAAGTTTTCAAGGTAAGCGTGACACACACTACACCAGCCTCCTGAAAAATTTCGGTGACACCCGAGTTGGTCTGGGTGGCTGTAACACAACACCAGATAGCGGTCACGAATCAGCCAGGCGAGCCTCTCGGAGGATGTGCTAGCTTAACTTCATGGCAGCAACCGTTTGTTTAACCTTATCTATATAGGCTGCCGCTACAAAACAGGACACATATTTTACAGGTTCATCACCTTTTGCACTGTTGATTGCTAGAATGAAAACCGTGGTTGTGAAATATTTGGTAATTTAGACCAGCCTGAGTTAATGGTGTCTGTGAAGTACACGGAGTGAAAAAAAGTTCAAATGCAACCCGAATCCCGTGAATAGCGTTAAGGCTACCTTTTTAATTTGTAATGTCTCAGACAGAGTTTTTCCTTTTTAAAAAATATACATTTAAATGGTGTTAAATACAGATAAGCAACGTTACAGCCTTCATGGCTTAGATACAGAGGACTTGGCGATAAATATGTCGTTGTTTGTCAAAGTGATACTTCTCCAGAGAGAGATGAAGGCCTGTCTGCAAGCTGCTTCCACAACAAAAGGTGTTCAGATGACTCATTGCGCTGAATATTTACCCGTAACATAATTTACATTTTTGTCAGTTAACATTTTACCGCAGACAGTGCTGGCTTTGCTATATAATGCATATCTGTGTTTGAAGTGGAACTTTTCTAGCAACCCATGACATTGAATGGAATATAGTTAGCTCAGCTGTTTCATTTTGTTGTTGTTTTCCCCACTCCCTCTCCCGTTTCGATTTCGTTTTGTAGTGCAGTTGTTATCAAACGAATCTGAGTGAAAATAGTTTACTATAGACTGTCTGAACTATGCACACACCATGGAAATTTGTGGATAAAAACCTTCCAAAGTCTAATAAAACACTAATGACTTTTTAGGCATGAAGACATGGTGGAGTAATGACAAACTAAGTCATATACTAACATTCAGTTTCAGGTCTATATTAAGGTAGACTTGGTTAACTATGTAATCTGACAGCTGTTTTTTCAATGGGATTAAAAATAGCCTTTAAACAATGTTTGTAAACTTGTTGATTTAGTCAGTTTCAATCAACTCTGTGGCAAGCTGCTAGTTAGTTAAATATCTGTTAGTTTGTCAATTTAGTGAGTTAGATATATGTCATGTGTGTTAGATATATGTGATTAAAAGCATTGTACTTACACAACAGACTGTGCAGGCCATTGTTTCCATTTATACAGCAGGTATAAAAATGTCTATTTTTGTAGTCATGTCAACATGTTTATTTGAAATGACTTTACATTCCTGAGCAGGTCAGAGTTTTGCAGTGTTTGGACCAGTCGTAAACTTTGTTATGTAAACGTAGAGCAGAGATGGACACTGCAATAATGGTTCCTTTCACAATGTTGGGAGATGAATTCTCTAAATGCTTTGAATAGTGACCCCTATATACAAGCTTGCGTCAGCATGTTGAATTACTGCCTCCATAGAGATAACAGCTCATTTAAGAGATGACTGGGAATGTGTGGATGCTCAAATAAATAATCATTTTGATTTAGATTGTGGCCTAATTGGTGCTGCTGAGCTGGAGTGGCATTATTACTAGGGGACCCCTGCAATGGGGGATGGAGTAATAAGGGAAGGCCTGGGTTCAGTCTGCTGTGACAATAAATGTGTGCACTGCTGAAGTGTCCTTGAGCAAGACGCTACTCCCTCAGCTCCAGAGGTGCTTCTCTGGAGGTGACCCTGTGTTTTGAACTCCCCCCCCGGAGGGTGCGTAAACAAAAAAATAATTTAATCTCTCCTGCAGGCATCAAGAGGGATCAAAAATCCAAAAGTCTGCTATATTTTCTGCCAAGTTGTGGGGCAATTTCAGTTGAACATTAGTGAATAAAATTGTTACATAAACATAACAGCCATCTTCTATGTTAGGCTATGAACCAAAAATAATGGGTGAACATTTTCCTAGCTGATTATGAGCTAATTCAAGTGTGGCCTAATTGCTGAAACAAAGTCTTGCTCCTCGTGTCCAGCCATGTGCTCTTTGTCACTGTTTGTTTTTCCGTAGAAGCACCATGGATGAAGAAGAGCAGTTTGTGAACATTGATCTGAACGACGACAACGTCTGCAGTGTCTGCAAGCTAGAGACAGATACTGGAACCTTATCCTTCTGCCACGTCTGCTTTGAACTCAGCATAGAAGGTAAGAGCATCTATGGCATGTTTGCTCATAGCAGTGAAAAGAAAACAAAGTGATGTTGTGAACCAAATGGGCTCTTCATGTTCAGCCAATACATTGGTGTCAGCTAATGTTTCAAAGGAGCTTCTGGGATGTTTTTGAAGCCCTAACTGTAACTTATGTTTTAATCATGCAGTGGCCTCTTCATTTCAAGGTTATATTCAGATTGAAATGGTGCTGTTGGTGCTTCTCACACTGAAGCTTTTTTATGTTGAAACCTTATGTAGACAGGGATGTGATATGTTGTCAGAAGAGCCTGTCTAGAATTTCAATCTGAGTCTCCTGAATCCTTTCTCTGTCTCCAGCAGTTTTACTGGCTTTCTTTTGGCTAGAATCAGTCTGTGATGTGGATAGATCAACACTAGTGTTGCCTGATAAATGTCTAAGTGCTGCCCCACAATTACAACATGCACTGGATCATTTGCACTCATCTGTTCATATCTTGGTGATTATGCATTTTCACCTGGTGTGATACCTAATCGAGCTTCAGAACCTTTCAGATAGGTTGATCTCTTACTAGACGATTTGTTTATAAAGGCCTATCACACACACTCTACAGGAACAGTGTGTAATATCTCTGTGCTGGGTAATGGGCCTGGAGGACCAACCTCCTCACCAAAGCAGACCACTGCTCTTTCTCTCGTTTGATGTGCCACTCTAACTCAAGAGCCCGTGTTTGAAGTGGTCTTTTTTTCCCCACTCCTAATTAATGAGCGGCCTGTTTGAACAAGAGTGGCAGCTCAAAAGGGATTAGATATGCTTTTCTTTCGACATTTGTCTTGTAGATCCGCATGAGCTTTTTCTTGTGAAGAAGAAAAGGGTGTTTATCTCCACACAATAAGAGCGCGCATGGCTTGTAAAACGGCGTCATATAGCTGACTAAATGATTCTCAGAGTGGTATATCATTTTGGTGGTGGGAGGGCGGAAACCATATGCATGAATGATTTATAGCTCTATTATGTCATGGAATAAGGGAACTGAGAGAGGGAATATTGACTGAGTGCCTTTTCCCTTTGTTTATTGGTTAAAGGGCTATCTTGAGCCGTAGACTCAGAAATGGCATATTTTAAGAGAACTATTAACTAGTTGTGAGACTGTGTTAATGAGCTGAAGCTGTGTAGGGAAAAATAATGAAACATGGGAATTTGTTTGCAGCTTTGATTTAGCTGGCAACTGCACCCTGATTTCACTGAAAAAAGGATGTAAATATACCTGCTTACATACATTTGCACTTGAAAAAAAAACAGCACTTTGTAAATGATGTACAGTTAAATATTGATGAGTTGCTGGACTAATGGTGTAGTCTATTGGAGGAAGTACCATATAGTAAGTAAAGGTCACTGTGTGTTAATGTCATGCCTCAAGCTCACTCTCACACATCGTCACACAGTTGCATGCCATTTAAACTTTTGAATGCTTGAAGACCACAAATTCAAGTGTTGAGGTTTTCTTCCATTGCTCAGTAGCACCAAATTAGCAGGTAGGAGCCAAACCTGTGACTTTATGTTTGTAAAATAAGCTGATTTTATCTGTTGATATTACCCAAAGGCAAGGATCGCTCCTTTTCCTTTGCTGGAGGGGTCCCTCATCCGCATAGTTTTTTCAGACAGGATGTTGCACGACACTGGCCACAGTCTGAGTTCAGGTGGGAAATAGCCAACTGGGGAGACAGTTATGTAATTGCATCTTCATAACTACTGATGGTTTAGCTGAAATTATGGTACCCTGGGTCCTGACTGAGAGTCAGATAGGACATTTTGTACTGTATTGTGAGCTTTTTGGGGTACAGATTGAAATAGCTTGAGTGTAGCAATGAAGCCGGCGTTACATAACCATCATGCTTGGGGGGAGATTGCAGACAGGCACGTGTGGCTGGTGCAGCCGAGTAATACATCATTGGTAGGAGGGAGCTAGACGAGCTGAATGTGGTTACTTTAGGCCCTGCTGATTGGAAACCGAGGCCAGGCTGCGTGCCCAGTGACTGATCATGTAGACTTAATGTCTGCACATAGCTCGTCCTGTGCCGTCCCTCATTAGAGCAGAAGAGAAAGGAACAAAAGTCTGCTCAGTGCCCATGTAGAATGTACAAAGAGACAGACACACACTCTCCTAGTGCCTCTGTGTCCAAAACCATTTAACGCTATCTCAAGGGTGAAGTACTGCTCCTGAATATTCATTACCTTGTTGCTTCATGCTTCTCTGAATATTTATAAAGAGACATAGAGCTCCACCTCCTTTTTGTGTACTCATTAATTCAGAACTAGAAGATTATAGCTAACAACAATTAACAGATATTATGTGCACAAAAGGGTCTCTGTACTGGCTACTTGTCCAAAACAAAATTATAAAGGAAATGCGTTCAGTTACTTTTCAAAATCCCCTTAATATTGAAACTACCAGTGCTCCTACCACTGCTGTTTGATGTCAGGCCATTGTGGATCTCAAAAGACATAATCTTCTGGAGGTCCAGCATCAGTCAGAATTTTAGCCTGGTGCACTGTACAAATAATCAGCATGGCTAAAATTGTTTCCAATTCCGTGAAAGTACTGTGAGTCGAATTAAGATTGCCAGCTAATTGCAGGCTCTTATGTAAATGTGTAACAAAAAAGTATAACACTTAAACATATAGTCTCATTTATTACATGTTTTACTAACTGTGGTGCATGCAAGTGCATGTGAAAAATAAAAACTGAACAGCAGTAAGGATATCCTCCCCCCATAAATGATGTGGACCTCTAGTTGTAGTTGCACATTGGAACAGTGTAGCTGCCGTATGTAGCAGCTGATAACAGGTTCATATGAATTTACTGTGTATACACAAGAAAAGTTTGTCTCCACCCACCACTTCCTCCAGCACTGCTTGAAGGCTTTTAATGCATTGGGGAATCTTTTGACTCATCTGTTTACATGTTAGCCTCTGAAACACATAATATTGACAGTTGAAGCAAGACTGTATACGTTGACACAAGCATTAACGAGGACCACTCTTATCTTCTGGACTCCAGAGTCCAGTAGATTATGTGCTAGCTTTGACCAAGAGTCCTGCATTGACTGAGCACTGGGTTACTTATTGTGGATCAGCTAAAAAAAAATTAACAACCCTGTAAGGCTTAAGCCCACACATTACTAAGAGTAGAAAAGTCTGTTTGTGCAAGTAGATTTGAGTGGAGCAGCACAGTCCTTCGTAGGATGAATGCTGAGGAAGGGCAGCCTTTGTTGTAGCTCAGAGTGCTTGTTTCCTGAGGAAATCTCTTTGCCCCGTACAGTAGATGTGTTTGTTCCATCAGAGGCTACCTACCAGGAAACGTGGCTGTTTATGTACCACTCAGCCTCTCGCCAACTGGAGTGTTTTTGACTTTCAAACATTTTCTTTTCTGCCTGCAGCATCTGGACTCACTGCAGTCCCACACCACAATACCATCAACACCCAGTCCAGCCACTCTAGTATATATTCTGTCAGCAGGATGTGGCTGTTTCAATCCAAGGGGATCAGAATATTTAGGATTAATATTTACCAATAAGGTTTCATGATACTTGACTGCTCTTAGTGGTGTGATTCCTGGCCCTGAAAATACCAGTGATATGAAAGATTATAGGATAATGTTGGTGCTATCCAGTTTTGCTGCAAGATGACAGTGTAGAAACCTGAGAAAGAGAAAAACGTACTCTAGTTGGAATACGTTCAGCCGCTTCAGCATAAAGTTTTATCGGTTGCCAGATGTCATTCAAATTATGGTAGACTGTCATTAAGTTTCTAAGCACCCAGAATTTAATTCAGAGTTTTAACAGCATGGTGCCATGGTGAACATCAATATTCAGCTGTGTTGCAAGCACATCTTGTTACTTTTAAAAATGTTTACATGTTGTAAAGTGCTTTTTGTTTTTAAGTTGTGCTGCCACATATTTACACACTTTTCTAAGTTGATTCAACTGTGACATTAGTACCTGTTGACATTTTCTCCTTCTCGACATTAGCTGAGTCAATGTTGAGGTATACATTGTAGTAACGGGAGGCTTGACTCGCAGATGACAAGTTGAATCAGAATTAAATTCCTTCATTCATAATGACACCCATATCTTAAATAGTGATGCTGGTGCTGTAACAAACATGTCCCCAGTCAGTCTGATTAGCACAGTGCAAACTGTAAGTATTAAAAGTTCTTCAGCTTATGTTGGCAGCATTCATATGAAAAAACAGGATCTCACATAGCCAGACTTTGAAGACTGTAATAGAGAAGACTAAACAGATGAGTGACCACCAAAAATTAGCCAAAGCTCTAAGTCCCCATGGCATGACTTCACATGACTTCTACTTCCTGCAGCACATAGTATCTTAAATAGTGACACCGTCCAGCACTAGTGGGTGTCAATTAAAATTTCAACCAGTAAACCTTAACAAATGTTTAAGCATCCAAATGTCGTGTTTCAGCTACACAAAATCAAGAAAGTCATGGTGCCTTTAACTGTGCTCTAAGTAGCAAGAGGTTAACTGTTTATTACATAACTGTATTGTTACTGAGTGCAATGCTATTTTATATTGTAGTACTGTAGTAAAATGTTATGTGTTTTTTTTTTTTGTATCAATATTTTTTTCTGTCTATGGAAAACTCCTGTGGAGCTTTGTTATTTGGACGTATTAGCTGTACACGGCCTAATTCAGAGCACACAAGTATTCTTTTAATGAAGCGGCCTCACTGGATGTGTCAAGCTGTGCTGTGTAAACACCTCAGAGATCTCCCTCTATGAACCGAGTAGTGTAACCTCCAGCCTTCACATGCCGTGCCACTGATTTCCTGTATTGGTTTTTTGGTCTCTTGCTCTCCCTCTCTCTAAATTAGATGTCTGCCTGCGCTGCCAGGTTCAGCTAAACCCCAGCACCACGTTTTCATCCCCTTGCATAATGCGGATGGAATTTTTGCTGAGGCTTGGTGATGTTACCAACTGGGTTTGGATCACAAGCAGAAAAAAAGCAGAAAATTCCTACAGCTAGGGGCACAATGCTCTGGAATGATGGACCTGACGCTGATTCTTGTTGCTGCCCTGCACAGGCTATTGTAACGTACTCTTTAAACAGCTCATTCATTGTGGGTGAACTCTTCACCTCGGGCCATATAGAGAGACTAATTATGTTGCTGCCTTTGGTTGCTGTATGTTTGAACACAGTTATGGTCAGGAAATTTGCTGACTCTGCTGCTGAAGTGCTCCACCCCGCTGAGCTCTTTAATTCAGTACCATGAGGGTTTTTGGTGGCCAGGAGTAATAGGCTGCCTTCAGTTTTAATTTATCATGGGTTTGGATATAGAGCCCCAAATTTTAGTTTACAGTGTACAGTAGCCCAGCCATTATGACTAAATTGTCTTGTGGGATTTATTCTCTATTGCAGACATCGAAGGAATCATTAGTTCTTATAGGCTAATTTCCTGAAGCACTAAATTGCAATATTCAGTAGCGTCTTTAAATTGTCTAAACCCAAACTCAACACAAGCTCAAGACCCAAAAGAGAAATTTGCTCTGTCCATGGGACCCAAACTTATAAAAATACAGCATGGATTGCCATAACATGTACATTTGTAAACTGCTGATAAAGAACACAAGAATCCATGAATTTAAAATGTATATGAAATGTATCTGACGGCAGAGAGGATATTTTCATTAAAAATCTCCACTTGTCACCACCACATTACACATACACAGACACCACACACACTTTGGTTTTGATGAATCCAATGTTTATAAACTCTTCTGTGGATTTTCATTTTGACATCATGCACTTGATCAAGAGCATGCATTTTACTCTGTTTTTGCAACCCAATAACAACATGTTTGTGACCTGTTTGAGTCGCAACCCTAAGTTTGCGAAACGCTGGTCTAAGCCATTAAATTTAATGTTTGGTCATTGTAAGCAAATATAATTAGAATTTTATTTTACTGTTATTTACATCATCATTGCTGAGATACTGTGGAGGTTGCAGGTGCCTTGGAGGGCTGTGCATGCAGGAGGGTAATGTCAGACAGTAGACATCCATCTCTGTTACAGTATTGATTTAGGTTTCACTTCATCTGCTCTGTAAGATAGTGGACCATGAAGAGAATAAAGACCACGGTAAATTAGCCATACTTTGACACAGTATGGGCAGTTTTTTCCAGCAGTTCTCATATCTGCTTGGTTCCTTAAAGCTTACCTGTTTGATTGGCAGGGCTTTGGCACTAACTACTAATTTCTAACACCTGCTGTGGACAGAATGTATTTTTAAATTTCTAACGTATTTCTTGCTCCTTAGCCCTGTGATTCAGCTTTTTTCCCCATCCTCATTTGATGTATGACTGCAGTTCATTTTAATGAACAGAATTGCTGGCAAAAGCAGGATGTTTGTTCCTTCCCAGCAGTGGACAGAATGGTAGGCTAAATCCAGGAAATGACTGAATAACTTAGAAATTTGAAGATGAAAACGTCTATACAGTATGTAGGCCTTCTATTTTTGCTGATTAGCATCCTGACAGAGCTTATGCATAATTTCCTCACTCTGGTATTATGGTACACGGTGTCCTACATTGTTTGCCATCACGAGGCAGGTTGAATAACATTTGCTCGCCAAAATGTTTTCAGTGAAAGATTATGTTTACATCGTTCAACCAGAAGGATGAGTGTCACTGACTGCATGTGCATGGCCTCTCAAGGTGGTGTGGACATAATTAGACATAACATTTGTAATCACATTGCATAATGATATATACAGTTCAAAGGCACAGTGGGTGACATGAAAAAGTGAGTCGACTATGAATATTTTGCATACGCAGATTGAACATTAATTAAAAATGTGCATTCAAAAACCAGCTGGTTGAAGTTTCAGAGGATGTATATTTCTGGGACTAAGACTTGATGCTGTTTATTAAGGATGTGAATATTGTTTTTTGATTGATAGGCTATAAATCCCAATATATTGTTAATAAGTAGCTGTAAATTTTACTGTGACACAGAATGCCCCTATCAGGTAGTCATTACACCCCACCTTTTATGGAGCAGTAGAATCACATCATTGTCTGTAATTGAAGAGTGTTGAGAGATTCAGTATAGATTCTGTATAAATACAGCTTAGAATAAAATACAACCTATTGCATCACAGCTGGGTATGATAATAAGACATACATTATTATATAAACCAATAAACTGACAAGCAGCTAGGATATTGGAGAAAAAAAAAATTGCAATACACAGGTATATCTTTGCACAGCTCTACTACTAACACATACAAAAATGACTGATGAGAGCTCCCAACAAACAAGTTTGATTTTTTCCTTGATATCACAGGGATTGTATAAACAGCGTCCAGGTGCAGCAGAGACAATCAGTGGGCAGATACAAATGCATGTTGAGTCTAATTTTGTCCCGTGAGTCTCACTTCCAAAAGGTCTGCAGACTGTTGTTCACATGAGCTCAGCCTTGGTGTCAGAGTTGAGCTGTGCAGCTGCTGATGACACATGGCAGCATGCTGTGCCAAAAAGCTCTCTTTGGACACCTTATTCCCCCACAACACACACACACACACACCCATGTCCCCTGTCCTACTTGTCCCGGGTAGCAGCTCGCAACCCTCAGCCCCACTGAAAGTGTGTCAAGGATCGAATGTCCTTGCCCAGCACACAAACAGCTGAGATAAAAAAACAGGAGTCTGCAGAATGTGGATCCTAGTAATGGCAGGTGTAAGGTGTTGATGAATTCTGTGCATTGTAACTAAGGATGCACCAATTGGATTTTTTTTTTTTTTTTTTTTTTTTTTTTTAAATTTTTTTTTTGGCTGATCCCAAATTGCCAGTGTTGTTGATGTTATAATCTTTTTTCTTGAAGCCCAACTTGCTAATATGACCCCAAAACCAATTTTCTTTAGTTTAATGTAATGAACAGCCTTTAATATATATATATTTTTAAACTTCTGAAGATAGTAGTAAGCATTGCATCTTCACAATAGATTCATGTTAGCTTGTGATTTGATCCCGCTGTTTATTGATCCTAAGACACACTAGGCTACCTGTTGCATCCGGCCTCTTATTTTTGTCTCAAAAAGCAAAAGACAAACACAGAAGAGTAAAACATGTGATAGGCAGAGTCATGGAAAGGCGGTTTAACGTGATAAAATTACTGTTTCCATGACAGCAACCACAAGGCCATGTCTGCAGAGTGAGAGTCTCAAGTTATTCTCTGATAAAAGTGTGCATGCTAAACAGAGAACAGGATTAGATCAGACAGAGGGATGCTGGGTCTCCTCAGCCTGCGGATTACTGTTGCATTCTGCTGGGAGCTTTCCCTTACTTACTTTGCTGCCAAGACTTATCCGGTGTTGCAGGCGTCATTCTTCTTCTATTTACTAATTAAAATACTTCTTGAAACTGTCCTTCAGTAGTTCAGAGTTTTTTTTTCTTTTGTTGATCTAAAATTTTCAGAGATATTTGTCCTGTGGCCCAAATGTTGTGATTTTTGTGGGCTGTTAAGAACAAATCTGACTAAAATAACCCCGTCTTTAGACTGCAAATTTGGTGCAGAGCATTTTCATACAGCCTGTAAAAGGTTTCAGTTCACTTGAAATGACACCTAACTTTTGATACTTATTCATTTTTATTGACTTGAAGGCTCAATTCCATTTCAGCTTGTGACCCACCTTCATGTCCTGATGCACTGCGCTGTGCAGTGATCTGATGACAGTAGGCTGTGCCACAGGGAGCAGGCTATGCTTTGTTTTTGTTAGTTTTGCTAGTTTGTTTTGAAAGGCAAGCTAACCTTCACTCAGACACAAAAGAACAAGGAGAACAAGCCTGTTGCTCATCAGCGTCATGCTGCTTAATGTCCCTGTCTGTCACTGCTGAGCGACACTGACTCACCTCCGCTGAATGGTGTAATTGTATGTTTGCCTGTGTTTATGTGTGTGACTGTGAAAGACAGTAGTGCTGCTAAGCTGCTTAGCAGGACTGAGGTCTTCGCCTGGTGGTGCACTGTCCTGGTTGTGGAACATAATTTGTTTGCTGGGAGAGTGGTAGTCAGTGTATTTTTTTGTGGTCACCCAAGAGCTGAGACTGAGCGGTTCATGACATGTATGTTTGTTGGGTAGGTGGAAAAACTTACAGGAGGGCATGATGGTTCATGGGCCATGCATTAGGCAGCATATGCACGCGCTAGCTTTGTCTGCTGTTGGTAGTCCATCATATCCGATGACGACATCCACTCATAAGACTAATCCATTGAAAAGCAGTTGGTTTTTCTAGGCACCAAGGGTCACGGTATACACACACAAAGCTAAGAATAGATTCTTCCTCACAGGATGGAGTCATGGTCTAAAGCCTCTCTTTGTACTAAGACAAATAGGATCCATTAATGTTTACTTTCCAACATTAGATTCAGCAAGCTCTCAAAAAACCTGTAAGGAGATAATAATTTAAAAAAAAATTGCCAAAATTATCCTTACTAGAAAATGGCTCTCTAAATTTAAGAAAACATTTTTCAATGTATCTCTCAGTATTTGGCACTTGGGCAAAGTGGCCTAGTATTTCAGTCAGCATCTAGGTTCACCAGGCATTATCAGGTAGTGCTAAAGTGATGCTTGGATGAAATGCTGATACTGTGAAAATGTATTTGAAGTGACCTGCAGTTTACAGAAACTATTTGTTCATAAACGTATGTCATTTCCATTTAAAATACCAAGAAAAGAAGATGCCAGACTTTGTGTGTTCATGTGCACAGTATGTGTATGCAAACTTTTTTGTTTCTTATTCACAGAATAGCACTGTAGCAATTTAAAAACAAAAAAGTTTATCCAGTCCTAACAGCATGCTGTGATGGTGGTGGACATGTATCATTGGTTACTTTTTGCTTTTTCATCAGTTGTTTTTATAATCTACTCTCCAGTGTAACATTTTTTGCACTGTCATAAGTTTTTCTCTTATACATTTCAATTGTAGCATTTTTCTCTGCTCCATCCCAATGCAAAAAAAGAACAAGCAAATGTAATTGTAACCAAAAACTACTGGCTAGCAGTGTTGAACCCACATGACACAAAGAAATGACTCAAAGTTTAGGTGTGTCACTTCTCCATAGTCTCTGTTGAGTAGCACAAGGGAGCTTTGACACCTGCCGTGTTTAATCCAGTTGAAATGAACCCTGATGCGTTTACCCCCTTGGTGCGATTTGTCTCGGCAGGTGAAAATTCCCTAATTGAATCCTAATGCATAACAAATATTCAAAGCAGGTTCAGCTTGAAAGATGGTCTGAGATCAGTTTCAAGCGAGCTGTGGAGCTGTTCACTTGAGGTGAAAAAGGTGACCTCACCAACACATGATCTGCATTAATGGAAATTACTACTGCCATGGCATTATAGTACCTCAGAAGAAGTTACAGCTAATTGAATCTCATCAGTAGAGGACAATTTAGGCAAAGAAGTCGTAATAGTAGGTATATGTAAGAGCCTTAGAGCATAGCCTACTGTAACTCATCTGCCCCATAATTCAGTTATGAAGTCTTCATAACAAATGTCAAGTTCAGTGGTTAACATTTTGTGAACAGGCCTTTTTCTCTGTGTGCATGTTCCTCTCTGACCAATAAGAAGCAAGCACATTGCTTTGGTTTAAATAGGGAGGTCCACCTTTATCGTGAAAACCAACTGAACCACATGAAAAAGTAACAATGTATCAAGTAACTTTTTAGTTCAGCCCAGACCATGCAAACAGACTATGAGATGTTAAAGAGATGCAAGAGATGCAGCAAACCAAAACACCAGAGCAGAAGAACAGCAGGTATTGGCAAACTGTCACACTGTGTGTGGTAATTGTTGCAGCCCTAGTCGTGACCTGTGGTTTCCTGCTAGTTAGCCCTCTGGTGAGGCGCTGAGACGGGGATGAGACAGTCCTCGCTAAGTGAACTCATCTGTCTGTTTAGTCTATATGGAGGACAGTGACTAATCTCCTCACCTCAGGTTCCAGCATGTAGGTCTGCCTTCTAAGAAATGTAGGCCACAAGAAGAGGGCCATCAGACAAAAGCTTGTGCACAGTCATTTGTGCCTCATCCTCTATCTCTGGCACACACACACACCTTTCACTCTCATTCTCATTCACCTTCACATGTGTTTATCGAGCCTTCACAATAGCTAGACTCTGGCCCAGTTCGCTTCAAGGTTATTGTAACTTTGGTCCAAGTAACTGTCCCTTAATGTTCTCTCTGCATGCTAAATTGGTTAGAGAATGACCTGTTTTGACTGGATTCAGAAAGTGTTACTTTTCTTCTGTATAGAGTGAGTTCAAAGGAATGAAGTCCTAACTATCACACATACCATAACTACCTACTTGTGGGCTACATGAATGTAATAATGCTTCATATGGACAGAGCGCTCAGTGCACTTTTCTCCCCTCTGTTGCTGAGTGATTTTTTTTTTTTTTTCCAGAACGTGCCTTGTGTGTATGTGCGTTGCGATTGGGTTAATCTACTATCCCTGCTCTTTCTGTCCTGTGGTGGCTAATCCACCACACACTAAGCAGCTTTCAAAGAGAGATCGCAATAGGTCAATCTGCCAGTTTTAGCTTGCTTTCATACTGGTTTATTTTATTTTCTGTGGAAAGTTCAATATGTCAGTGCTGCATTTCTCACCAACCGTTTGTAACCTATTAGATCAGCATTCTGGGTGTTTAAGTTGACTGGATTTCACCCATCCTTAAAATGTGTCTTTCTCACAGCATTTTGTTTGTCTGGCTGTAGCCTGCAGTCTTATTTTATTTATTGACTCATTGCTTTGTGTCTGTGGTTGCAGGTGTCTCCTCTGCCTCCCTGTTGCACTCAAAGTCCCTGCGTGGCCACAGAGACTGCTTTGAGAAATACCACCTCATTGCCAACCAGAAGCTGTCACGCTCCAAGGTCTCCCGCAGTGCCTACGAGGGCATGAAGCTGGCCCTCAGCCAGAAACTGAGCCGCATCATCCAGTATGCCCAAAACAAAGACTCCGTCTCCTCTGATGGCCCTGGCCGACGCGGGGCCAAACTCCTCTGCTACAACCAGCAGAGTGATCACAAGCTGCTGCCCCAGTCAGATGCCCAGGTGCCCCGCTACACACCCCGCTGGGAGACGGGCAATGCCACAGGCCTGCCTGATTACACCATTGGGATGCTGGAGTGCCACACAGCAGAGGAGCTGGGGCTACTGCAGGAGTCGCAGGGCGACGTTTGGGCCAGCAATGGAAGAAAGGGTCGACACCACAGGACACAGTCTTCTGGGACAGACCAGAGACAGAACAGACACCACAGCCACACTAGAGACGAATGTGAGCACATTTCAATTCTCTACCAGAAAGATATTGTGTTCCTGGGTTATAACCCAAGCTTTATCAAAGTAGCTAATTAGAGTGGGGCAGCTGCATTTTCTCTAAGTAAGCACTTCAAAGCTTGTGTCAGGAGGCATCTCTGTGGAGTGATGTTGAGTGGAAGATTTGATCTTTTGAAGGAAGGACAGGGTAGGAGATGAGAGAGATGGAATGCATCACTCCTCTGCTTCTCTCAATTCTAGTCTATCTTATCCTGTTGAGTGTGATCTCTGACATCCAGAGAATCCTCTGGTTACCTCTGATCTCTGGCTCATTAAACACAGCAGACAAAGCAGTGATGCAAGCCAGGAGGTATTCTGCACCATGCTCATGCATTTCCTACTTGGTGTCTCCCTCATCCTGCTTGCCATTCTCTGTCCAAAGAAAACATAATTGTTTACCACAAAACACTCTTACCACAAAACATGACCTCTCATGTCTTATCACTGCCAAGGCTGCTTATATCTACAGATCCTCTGGAAGCTTGAGAGAGCCTTCTCAAGGACAGGTCTATGGCTTTCATGCCTGAATTTCAAATTCCGCTTTTTAAAACGAAAAAATGACAGTCATACAGATACAACATTTTCACTCCTCAGAATGCATGTTTCTACATTAGCTTGTGGATTGTCGTGTCCAACACTAGCTGCTCTGAAAATTTTATGTTGCTTGTAGTATCACTTTCAGGCTTTTTTCTTCTTTAAATATTTATTAATTGATAATAAAAGTTGCAAAAGTGCAACTTCTGTCTTAAATTTGTTTGAGTATAGGAATTTGTCTGCCATTTTATGCTGTTTATCAATGGTTCCCTTGCCTTCAAAGCTAGTTAAACAGCAGTTGCAGTGAATCCATGTGGTGTTTTTTTCTGCTACCAACCAGTTCAGAGCTTCCCTGCTGAGGCGCCATAATCACCACATTGCCAAAGATAATACCCCACACAATTGTTCTGTGTACAGTCAAAAAAAAGGTGGTGAAGAACAAACAAATATTAAGAAAATGGACATTGAATTGCCACTGAAAAACTGTTCAAACACACAGAAAGTGGTTGCCAGCATGTAGACTTTGCCAGGTTATCAACTTTGAGTCATAGCCAAATGAACAAAGCTATTTTCAAGCTTATATTTTTGATGTAGGATCTTTGAATCTAATAAGTCCCTAAATAACCAACTAAGTCTCACGTTCTGACATCAAAACTGTGTTGTTTTTTCCTTTCAGTGGTTAAAATGAGCACGGATGAGCTCCATCAGCTTAACGGCCAGCTTCTGATGCAGATTCAAAGTAAGACATTTTTTAACGTGGCATTTTAACTGTGAAGTTATCTGATGTAGCAGAATGATCAAGTGCTTAACTTTTTTGGAGCTAAACAGTCTCAGTTATGAATATTGTAAAATGAACATTGTTTTTCATCATGTTCAGTCTTTAATTCTCATCTCTAATAGTACCATCTGAGATTGTTGGCACCCTCAGGAAAAGGGTCCAGTAGTAAAGGCTGTTTTAGTTTGTGATGTACCCTGTCTGATTTCAATAAAGAAAGGGCTCATGCAGACTGGTGAACACATTAACTCCACACGTGTGACCAACTGCAGTGAACTGAGCACTGTGTGGCATTGGCTCATGCATATCCTTCTTGTTTGTTCAGTCCATTCTTTAAGGCTCTTGTTTGCTTCATACAGTGTTGGGTACGCTGCAAGAATCTCATCTGAGGCTGCAGGAATGTTTGTCTATCAAACACAGAAGCAAAATCGTATCACTTTGTTAGAAATCTTCCACCTTAGCGATGCCTTTCTACCCTCTTGCAGCAATTAGGTCTGCTTGGCTATAATATTGCCACTCGGACCAGATGGGTAGGTTATAGCTCTTCATAAATTATTCAGTGAGGTGGACACACGTCCAAGATTTGAAGGTCTACATGTTATTTTGGAAGCATTTGTATGTTCATGAACTTGTTGAGCTAAGCGTTCCCCAGACACTTTGCAGTCCTTTGCTGTAATTGTCTGTCATGTGATTTTTTTTTTCTTTTTTGGGGGGGTTCTTTGTGTCTTCGAGATGATGCATTTTCTGTCATGTTGTCTTCACTCTCTGCTCTCTCGCTAATCAGTTTTATCGATTTTTCCTTTCTCTTTTGTTTGCTTTCCTAGCCTGACGTATTTGTCTGTGAGCTGACCTTGCATGTGAATGGAAGTGCTGATTCCTCTGTTTTGTCTCTCTTACACTCTAGAGGTGTTTGAGGAGCTGACCGTGGCGGTGCAGGAGAAAGACTCGTTGGCGTCCGAGCTGCACGTGCGTCACATCGCCATCGAGCAGCTCTTCAAGAACTGTGCCAAGCTGCCCTGGCTGCACATCAGCAGGGCCGGAGTGAAGGCCAGCAGCAGCGGCCCTGTGGAGTGAGGTCCTGAAACATAAGAGAGGGATGATGGGTTGGGGTGGGGGACAGTTGTGCCTGTCCGACCCTCCACCTCACTGTGCTCGTTGCCGCCAGGTTGAATCATGCCTTTATGTATACTGAATGACATCTCAGACATCATGGTGATGTGGTGTTGAGCTTTGCACTAGGCCGTGGGGTTGAGGGTGTTGAAATGACCTCCCCTCCCCCTGGTTAACGTCATGATATCAGGATTAGTGCTGGTTTGCGGTTTTAAATACACGGCCAGTCTGGCATGCAATCTCAATTCTCGGATGCTAGTCAGGCTTTCATTCTGTTCCATGGCTTTGATGTTTAAATCAGAACGGTTCAGCAGGTCCAAACTAAAATCTCCCTTTACACCCAGCATTAACATGCATCTCTGCTATACACCTTAAAATCTGACTCTTCACTCTTCACACAACACAGAACACAGGCACATCTCTCCCTTTCATAATATTTATACCTTTTTAAACTGACACTAACATCTTGACTTGATGGTTTCCCAAGCATCAGCTCCCTGACAATTCCATTTTTTGGGATGTGTGTTATCAACTGAGCTGCCTGTCACTGCATAACATTTTTTTCTGTTTGTGTATTTTGTATAAGCGCATAAGAGACGCATTGCATTTACCCAAATGTTTTCCCAACCACGTCCAGAGGTGGTTCGGCTGATTGGATTTCCAGTGTGTCTGGGATACATTTACATATGGATTTTATGTGATTTAAATTTACAGAAACACAATCCAGTCACCCAGGATGCATGTTAATGCTGAGTGGAAAGAGGTTCAGAGGCCTCAGGCTGCATAGCTGTGGAAGGTAATTGCTTTGTCACCTCTCGTTTGTATTTGACAAGGGACCCTGCCCACGTAAAACAGTGTCCTTGGGATCCTCTGGTTACAAGATGAGGAAGTGTTCTTATCGGACATGTTACCTCTATGCAGACAATGGTGTCTTTTCAAGAATGCCTGTTTAGATGTACCTTTTACAGAATGGAGATCTTGTCTACGTATTTCTATGTAAATGGTTGCTGTGTTATATTGTATTTCATTTTATTTATTTTTTTCTGGCGAGAACTTCAGTTTTCATTCATTGTAGCTTAATTTTACAAGTGTTTTGACTTTTTTTTCAATAGTTCAAATGCTGATATTCAGATGTGGGTATTGGCACTGCTCTGTACTCCTCTATATTTTGGTTAGATGGTTCTCTTGATTCTGTGGTAACTTGTTAGCCAAATCATTAGTGGGTTACAGCGTTTTATACGATGGCTTGGGTGAATCCTTGACGCAAATTGGCTGGAAGGTGTCCATTATGTTCATAAACCAGGCACCGCCAGCTGAAGTTTTTGATTGCCGTTCCATTTGTTGTGCTAACAAGGTTTGAGCTTTTATTTCTTCCAGCTGCACATTAGCAATATAATGGCTTGAATGAACGAGTTTTCAAATTGCCTTCAACTGCCCAAATTTGACGTGATAGTTTCTGGTAACAGCGGCCCTCAAAAATAATGTTGTGCAGCTGATCAGCTTTTACATTGAAACATGTTCATACCTGTTAACAGGCCTGCCAGAGCCAGTTTAAAAACAAGGGGAAAAAATACATTTTCCTTGTTTTAAAAAGGATTCTCTTGCCACTCAAATAGAAATTGAATATAGTCAACCAGCATTTAGACAGGTTTCCTCCAGATAATGCAGCTGTAGATGCTGTATCAATCAATGAACAGTTTTCAATCATATAAACATCCAAATATGAAACCAAAAGTACCCGTAACCAGCACTGTTACGGCATTATTTGTCAAAGGTAAATAATGTAAGAAAAACATCAATGAGTATCTTAATTGCAACAAGACTGTGAGAGCAAAACAGGTTTTTGTTCATAGGTGTGATGAATTCATTTTAGAAACACAACAAGCACTACAGGCTGAACTTTGCCACAACAGTTACAAAGTGGCTAACTTACTAAAACAGTTCACCTAAAAAAAAAAAGAGAGAGAGAGAGACTATGGAAAATCAGGGTTAAATCTTAACCTTGTCAAATTGCCGTGATATAAGCAAAAATGCAGCAGAAATTTCTCTTTAAGTGTAAATACTCTGTTAATATTTTTTATCTTTTTTTTATTTCTAGCTTTTAAACATGTTTTAACTGCATTTAAACTATTTTAATGTCTTATTTCAATTAAGATAACTGAACCACAGCTGCTATTGCTGGTCCAAATCTACTTGATACTCATTACAGTGCCACTTGTTGTGTGTTGCACGGCTGTCTCATTTATTTTTTTGATTGATTTTAGAGTGTTATTGGTAGACGAAATGGTGCACTGTTGGCATTGTGGTTCAGCCACCAAACCAAAGCCTTCACGTGTACGAAGAGCAGAACACCAGCTTTTCACACATGGCCTACAAGTGTTTCACCGTCTTAGATTTCAAAAATGCAATTAAGATACTATAACAGACTCATTTAAAATGTGGCTCAGTGGTTTACTTGTTAGGATAAATTTTACTCCACATCATTTTGTTCTCATTTGGAATAGCCACAGCTCATGTTTTTATCAGTCTTTTCATTTGTCTTTAAAGTCTTTCTTTTAAGATGAAACTGTTTTGTTTCTTTGCCTTCTTTATCCATCAGCGAGAGCTAAGTGGATGTCACAGATCACAGCAATACAAATGGGGACATAAAACAGGATAGCCTTGTCTACTCTGCCTCCTGAGGTCACAGTTTCTTGAACAGGAGGAGACAAAGGAGGCTGTTGAAATGATTACTCTGTGATTGATTGATTATACCCACCCCTCCCCATGACTTGGATACTAGCTGAGGGTTGACCTCAAGGGTACAGTTCAACCTCAAATTAAACAGTAAACAGTGAACTTGAGAACTTTAGATGGTTCTGACATAAGCCCTGACAATTTAATTTATTTGATAAGGCAGGAAATTCAGTGTTCCCTGTCTTTTTTTTTTTTTTTTTTTTTTTTTAAAGATAGGCTCAGGTGTTAACCTGGCTAGTTAGATGAGTGTCAGGCACAGATGGTGGGTTGTAGACTCAAAGAGTATTCGGCAACCTTTGGAAGATTAAAAAATATATATATTATTTGACTATTCAGGAACCCTATGCAAGAAAGAGACTTTAGAAACAAATCAGAAGCCTTATAGGTGGTAAATATCTCAAATAAAATTGGGTATTGAAGTTTTTCTTCAAGGTGGTCATTGGGCTACCAAAGCGTAATGTGGGAACAAACCCTGGGATATACTTAGATTGACGTTTTGAAAAACTCAACTTAGTCAGTGTATCTCTTTTGCTCTCTTTATAAGAGATTAAATGTATTTGACCCCTTTAGGGTTAAATGAAAGGTTTTAGCTCCATTTTAAACTTAGCTTGTTTTGTTTTGTTTTTCTTTTGGATAAATGTGTAATCAGTGTGCTTAGTTGGTAAGTAAGTAAGTATGCTTTTAATTTTGTATCTTGAGTCTGAATGCTGTGTATGTTTACTGTGGAAACATGTCTGGGCCAATGCCTCTGCTCAGCACAAAATTCAAGCTGCCTGTTTTTGTTTCTCTGTCTATGGCGGGTCCCATTATGTTTTATTGAAGACGTAAATATACCCGTTACATTTTCACTCCCTATGTTTGAACTTGACTCCTCATGCACCTGTTTTGTATTCATGCATACGGCTTCATTTGTGATGTGTGATGTTTTTACATTGTATTTATCCTGTGTGTTCACGGAGCTTACAGCCTGTGTGACTTGTGCTCAAGTAAGTTTGTATTTTTTCTAAAGTATTTCAATAAAATGAAATTATTTTTAATACATATTCTGCTATGCTTGTATCTTTTTCAGTGTGGCTATTGTTGATATACTGTATCTTATGCATGAATATTCATTGTGAAGAAGGGTTTGGGAGGCAGATTTGGACAACAGTAATCATAATGAAGGGGCAGCCACAGCCAAGAGATATATACAAGTTAAAGTACTATTTTTGGTAGGATATGCATGTGCCATCCTAGTAATACTATGAATAATAATATGAATTCACAATGGTTGCCAAGCAATCCTAGTAAGGAGAGCAGGGCAGACAGAAAAAGTGCTCATTTAATCTGAAAATGACCCAAACATGGTTTAAACATGGATTTAAAAGGTTGAAAGGACTACATATCTTTTCAGATGTGATTGTGCAGCTCACGTGGGTTGCTAAATGGAGGTTGGGCGCCATCTTGTGGGGGAAACTTCGACACAACTATCAGTGTTCCCCTTGCTTCCTGTAACTGTCATTTACAGGAAATGTGCCCTCTACTGTGTCTATTTTGGACACAATCTAATAAGTAATATAAACATGAATATTAACAACACGGCTATAAAAGTCCTTAGAGAATAAGATGAAAACATGACATTAGATTTACGGTAAATTAGCCAAAATGATATTTCAGTAAATAAATGAACAAGTGCAGGTGTTCTTGTCTAGTTTAATCATTAAGCTTCACTTAACCCTCCCTTCATTGTGGGCATAGCCAACAACATGCCATTATTATCTCATGTAATAATAATGTGAATTTGATAAGTTATCTTGCACATTAATGATGCTCACTGCCTCTTTCAATATATTACACATTTTTCCAGCAACCTTTGTAGATTTGGTAGCTGTGTTTACACTGATTTATTTTACTCATTGGCTACTTGTCAGCCGTCATGAACTTTGAAATGATGACAGCAAACTTAAACAATGTGGTGGATTACATGAAGTTGCAAGTCCCAGTCAGGTGAGTCAGTCGGCATCACCCCTCTACAAATGAAAAGGTCCTCCATAAATCACTTTTTTTTTTTTTTTTTTTGAAAAAACTGGTGGGTCAACAGTGTTTTGTTTTGTTTTTATTTTAGCGGTGGGGGCATACTTTAGTAATTGCACCTTTAATAGTATCCCTGACCGCATTAAAGCATAGTACTGTGAAAAAAATACAGTATGAATACAATGACAGTCTTTACAACACAATCATTTCACATCACTGATGCAAGCGGTGACTAACGGGCTGCCACAAATAAAGATACATACCTGAAGCTATGAGTCATAACAGCAAACAGTCCCCACTGTTGACCAGTCAGATGACAGTCATTGCGCTCGGCCAATGATTACGCCACATTATCCTGTTTGGACCAATGGGAGTGCTTGGTGGGCGGGGCTAGTGTTATAATGGGCGGGCCTAGGCTGCAGTACAGCAACTCTCTGTTCAACTTGATGCCCATTCAGCTGCCCACGTGGTGGAGAACATAAAAAAGGTAGGATAAATTGCTTTTTTCCTTCAGTTTTTGATATTCAAAGCCACACACTTGTTATTATAGATGTTCTTGCCAAGCACCATCTAACAAGTAAGTCAATTCGACATGTTATTCATTGAAGACTTTGTGTGTTGACAACATGAGACGCCTAAATTACCGTGTTAGCCATCAAGCTAAGGCTTCAAGCCTCTCCTTGTGTTCAGTAAAAGAGCCGCAGTGAAGTCACCGCGCAGTGGTGTAACTACAATAAATTTTGATTTAAGATATTCGACGCAAATTCGACGCTGCTCGGGTTAGCATCGCCAGCCAAACCAGCTAGCCTAGCATTACTGCTGAGTGTCGTAGTGTTATGGGGCTGGCCGTGTTAGTGGTTGTATAAACGGAAATTATGCGTCAGCCCGCCTTTCTGGAACATTTCTGGCCGCCAGATTGGGATTCCGTTAAGTTTGCTGAATGAAAACTGGATGTGACTGCTACACCGTGCGAGTGTATTTTGAAACGTACGCCACATTAGCATTAGCGGCTTTTGTTTAATGATTTCGAAGCTGTTGTTTCTTTCGTAACGTTAGCACTTGTTGCCATCAAACCATTTTTACAAACGCTGGCTAACGTTATTTAGCAGCTACCGAGGTAAATACAGATCCTTTATCACATCTATGACTGTTTTTTAAATTAGCGTACCTACGTTAAATTTGTAAAACGGTGTTATCTCTCCCGTAGAATATGAAAGATCCGTTCTAACATAGTGTTTACATTTAACGTTACGTTTTGGGAAACTGATGGTGCTTTGTCACCTAGTATTTCTACACAGCTTATTTTCTCCTCAAAAACGTCGATATTTTGTTGGCAAATATTTTCAGATGATACCTAATATTTACTGTTGCAGTAACGTGTCGTATGTTTAGCATCTGTCCTTTTTTTTCAAATAGTTTTTTCAAATGGTGGCTGTCTGTTTGGAGTCCACCGCCACTGAAATGTCCTTTGGCAGTTAGTTGATACGTCTATTGTTTACCGCACTGTTTCTCCTACCTTTCATCCACATTAGTGTGGTTTAAAAACAAAACAAAATGTTGCAATTTTATTGTGTCATTACATGCTTTCCAAGTCTTATATATTGCTTGCTAAAATTTAAACACACATCATGTTTTGATTGAATGTTTTCATTATGTTGTCTGACTGAGGTTCTTTCATTCACAGAAACTGCCGGATCGTAATGAAACATAAGTGAAATATGCGGAAAGAAATAGCAGCTGTGGTGTTCTTCCTGAAGACGCTCATAAAGAAGCGGGAGAAGTTGGATTTGCACAAAATTGAGTTGTTTGTTGAGAGGTTGGCTGTGGCACTGCAGGAGAAATTCAGGGGGCACTGGTACCCTGACAATCCTAGCAGAGGCCAGGCATTCAGGTACTGGTCTTTTTTTCTGTGCTGCTGATAAGTAGTATTAGTAAGCAGGGATGTCATGGTGCTAAAGTTTTGGTAGTTGATAGCAGTATCAGTGAAATCGCAGTGCTCTTGATACTTGATTTGATACCACGGCAGATTGAAACAAATTTTATTCAGCACACACTTTTTTTTCAAATGTGTGTATAGATATTAACAAGTAAATTTGGTTCATTTAAACATTTCGACTACCTTAGAGTAAGCAGACTGTGTTTTGATTGAAGTATTAGCTTGTAGCCTTCAAGAAGAAAGCACGTCAACCCAGCCAGTAACTTAATTTCACAGCAGGAACTGTATGAAATGTCCTAATTTAACAAGAAATCCAGTGGCATAATGGCATTATGTTCTTTCAGTTTGATAGACTCCTGCAAGCATGACTGCAACTCTTAATGTTTCAAGTTTTAAGTCATATAGGGTTAACTCTATTTGAAGATCAGTGATTTACAGAGCAAGGTATCAAATTGTGCTGATACTTCTGATCTTTTTAAAAATATATATACACCCAATTTAAAAACGATAGTGTTGATATTGTTTACAAATTTTCGGCATTGACTTGGCACCAAAGGATTGATTATGATATTGACATCCCCACCAGTGAGGTTACTCTAATATTTTTCTGAGACCTTTGAAGTTGTCAGTCCTCAGGAAAGGCAGCACATCCTTCATCAGTGTCTTACCTCTGAAGAATATACGCATTAAAGAATTGTTTTTGTGTGGTTTCCAGGTGCATCCGAGTGAACAGGTTCCAGCGTCAGGACCCAGAGCTGCTTCGCGCCTGCCAGGAGAGTGGGGTTCACTACAACGACCTGGGGCTGCCCCGCGAACTCACACTGTGGGTGGACCCAGGGGAGGTCTGTTGCAGGTGAGGCCATGGTTGAGTTTGGCATGTTTGTAAAATAGAGTGATAATGTTTGGCTTTTCATTATCTGGTTTAGACAAAGTTAACTGATACAGCTTTTGATGCAAGAAGTAACTATAGATTGCAGACAGCAACTAAATGAGTCTGAACTTGTCTTGAGCTATAAAATGTTTGTTTACATCAGTAGTGTATGATGATATTTAGTTCATCAGCAGGGGTGCAACAATTCTCCAAATCAACAGTTTGATTCATATCTCTTTTTTGTGGTGGTGCCTCTATTAGAAAAAAAAAATCAGCATTTTCATTGCATATATTAATGATACAAAAACATCTTTCCAAACAAAGCCTGTTTAATGCATACAATGCCATGTTACATTTGTGTATTATAAGATTATGATTAGAATGAGTGTTTGGAGGTTAAACAGGCCAGTCTCATCTATTTTGTGTGAAAACACTAACAAATTACGAGTTTCTCACAGAAAACTAATTTTTTGCATTATATATAAATAACAATTAGGCTGATACCAATATTTATTTTTCAGCTGCACTCTTTCCATTAATTTTAGGCCTTATACTATCTTTGAATAAGGACAAATTAATTCGTACAAATTCATGAAACAAACTTTAAATATAATCCTCTTTCACATGACAAAGTTTTTTTTTTTGGTGGAAAATAAAATCCCTCTTAGCTTCTATACAACCACCTACTCCCCAGAAATTCTCCTTCAAATAAATATAGACTGTTGTGACACCCAGGTGTTGGAATTGTGACCCTGTTTCAACTCAAACTCAGATATCGACCTGATCCCTCTTCTGTCCTGACTTGTAGGCCTAGTATGATCTGAACATACAATTCCCTTGTGTTGGCGGTTGGTTTGTGTTTCATTTTCATCTGCAACAGTGCCTTGGTTTACGCTTTCTTAATAGTGCAACATGTTTTTTCTTGCCTGACAGAAGGAATGGTACCAGAGGATCATTTCAGAATCATGTTTTTCACTGGTCTTGCACCTCAGTCAACAAAGGGGACAGTCAGTGATTACTAATAATAACAACAAGAGAAGAGCCGCTTCCTCTATGTCGCTGCCATAGTTTGCAACTTCCACAGTCAAATTAAATGTATGTGTCACAGTAATTATCGTCTGTGCACTCCAGTCTGCTGTATAGGATTCTGTACAGTGGACTTAGAACCTTCCATTCCATTGGAGGACAAAACCACAACTCGAAATTGTGGACATTTGTGTCATTGTTTCTGTCTCAGTTTCAGAACCGTTACACCCCTGTTCATCAAATCAAGCTCTTAATTGTGTGTATATATATAACCCAGGATTTTTAACAAACTGCTGTGTGACAGTATTTAGATTAAGACTTAATCAGATCTGAACAGATAAAGAAGAAAAAAAAAAACAAAACATTCGTAGTTAATGGTGTTTTGGCTTCTTTTGTCCTTATTAGATATGGAGAGCAAAACCCCTGTTTCTCAGTGGCCAGTTTCTCAAGTGATGATGAGGACAAAGATGTCACAAAGAAGGTCACCAGTGCTTTGGAGAGGGTGACGTCAGACTACCACTCAGGTTCTTCTTCCGATGAGGAGAGCACGTTTGCTTCCCCCCTTACTATTCCCTACAGTCGACGCACTCACCAGGTATGTTTAAAATAATTTTATGATGTCTGACCAGGGTTCCATACAAGTATATAAAAGCATGCAAATAAGTAGAAGTACCAGGTTTTGGAATTTGAGCACAAGTTTGAGAAATACTACTGCTGCTACTACAGGCAGTAGTAATATTAATAGTAGTAATAATCATAATCATAATAGCAATGAGCACACAATTATGCTGATTCACTGATTGTGATCCCTGTGATGGGTTGTTGTGAAGATTAGTCTTCAACTACAGTGTGATATAGCTTTGGTGACAGTCCTATTGCTCTGACAGTCTCAGCAGTCATCAAATTAAACACTTTAGGAAGCTTGTGTATCACCAGTGCTGCCCCATCTGTTCAGTCACTGGTGTTTTCCTTTTAACTCAACCAAAGGTTGTTTAATTCAGGTTGGGTATTACAGAAAATTCCCCAGCCTGTAATGTTGTATCTCCTTTAGACAGAACTCTCTCCTCTATATAAAATCAGTACCCTAACTTAATTTAGCTCTTCTGTTTTTGCTGTTACAAGGTCTTGGTTGTTACGCAAGTGTCCTAACTAAAAAAAATACTAATTTTAGGACATCAGAGAGTCTGTCCTAAACTGAAATAAGTCTCTAAAAAATGCTGTTAATCCTCAGCTGAAATATGACTGCAGTACTGGGGCATTTTAACTTGGAAGATGAAAACCACAGTGTAATGGTAGAAAGATTACTGAAGCCTGTGAATGAAGTTATTTTTCTGAATGACCTGTCCATATCAATCGGTCAGATGCTTTGGCCTGTGATTTTACAGTTGACTAGCCATAGCTACAACTGAAACTAATGCTCTCATATCTCATTTGAAATTTGGGGCCCTTCTTCTTCTGACACCAGTCTAACATACTATTTTCATTTTTACTCTGGTGCCTTTTTCAACTGTACCCCTTTTTTCCCTTACTGTGACTTTAGAGATAAGAGACAGTGAATTGTTAGGGTTTACTTATATTATACAAGCCAAAATGTGTAGTTGGTTGTACATTCTGTGACTGGTAGGTTAATACTTGGTATTAGAATAGTTCATGTAGCAGTAGACAGCATAACAAAGACTATTTTTGTTTTATTTTTTTAGGCAATGAATCCAGCTGCTCCCACATGGCATCCAAAGAAGAAGATGGTGCCCGGGAAAGGTCACATCCTTCCTCGTCCTCAATATGGCTTCAGGCCCCGCGGCAGAGTCCCCCACACCTTAAGACATAACGTATGGATCCCTCCTGGCTATGGAGGAGGGCCTGCATACTGGGACAACAACCAAAATATGACACACTGTTACAGTTAGGGACCATGGTGTTTATAGTTCACACTGGACATTTAGGGAGCAAAGGCTGAAGGAACCAGTAAGATGACTGACCAATTTTTTTCTTCTTCTTTTTTTTTTTTTTTAAGAAGAGTTTTTATAGTTAATTTTTTTCCCTAAGACAATAACTATTCTTGCACTTTAGACCATTTGTAATAGTTTGACTACAATTATCACTTTTAATAAATTAGCTATATTGGAAGTCATACTTACTTTGTAGTCTTGAAATATGTATTGTATTTTTATGATGGGAAAATTGCATGTATGCCACCTACCGTCCTTTTGTGAGTAAACGTTTTATTTATTCATAGAGTAGAATTATGAGATCTATAGGCTTTTTAAATTATGAAGTCTTATTAAACACCATTTACAAGCATTGTAATGCACTGTGCAGTTGAGTGTTTATTCTTTTATTATTTTTTAAAATAATAGTGGGTTGTCCAGCCTCTGAGTGTAATTTGGTACATTCCTGTGGGTAAAGTGGAACTTCATTAAAGAAAATACTATAACACTGATGGGTCATTGCCTAATATTCAGAGTGAGTGGCCTTTTTCATTCACCGCTTCATAGCAGCAGTGATTGACAGCTGTCATGCTGAAACATGGCACATTACATATTGCTGGGTTGTTTTATACGTGCATGCTGAACTCAATGACTTGCACAGGCCGTGAACACAGGCCAACTCATGCCGAAATGTCTTTTAATTAAACACAATGGAGGAGGGTCCATATGCAGCACTGTAAACTGGGATGCACAAGGTACTGCGTCAGAATGGACGTTTGGGATGACCAGATGCAGTGCCAGACTGTGTCAGGTTTGACTGATTACACTGGCAAACTATCCCACTAATCCGTATAAAATCTAGGCCAAACTCTAGCTGGCCATTTTTTTGCTGTCCTCCCTCCTCAACAATAATAACATTAATCATATAAAGTCATTCATCATCATATACCGACTTCTCTGGTTTGATTAAAAAGGAACACGTAAACTGAAGTTAAAGTACATCACCGATCACTTGTGAAACATTGGAAAAGTAGGCGTTTTTTGGAAACAGCTGATAACCCGGTTTAGGGTTAGTTTCCGTGTACCGGTGCACACAGGCGCGGCTCTATAGCCATTGCTTGTTTCCATCCCACTGTTAGTGCGCTATAAACCAACTTTTCATGACTTACAATTTAACGAATTTCAATCACAAGAGCTGAAACGAAAAACTAGACTCCCTGAGTGTGGAATGAGATTAATTTCGCACATATTTTTATTGCAGAAAGCAAAAGGGGGAGAAAACCTTGTCGGGTCTGTCATTTATCGTTTTGGTACTTTATTAAAACATTTCCGTCTCAAACAAACGCTGCGATATTGAGGACAGTTTATCACCTAACACCTGTTTCCATTCAGCCACTCTAAATAAATACATTATTCTCATGGAAGTATGCTACGAGCTTAATGGACACCAAAACCTCAGGTAATACTGTTGCCTTCGTTTATTATCTGTGATACGGAATGAGCGCACATGATCAACAAAGTCGTAAATACACTCCAAAAGCAGGAATTAACATGAGTTTCCAAGATGTGACGTAGAGGGGGTATAGAGGACACGTGCGTTGGTGTATCTGACCGTTTTTACAGTATGACTTGGGCATTCACCTTGCTTTTGATGGGAAATACTATCAAAAATAGACCCAACGCTAAAAGCAGTCCGGCGGCTGTCATTTCTTTTTAAAAAATCAAGTGGCATAAAGTCTCCTTTGTGCAGCAGCCGCGGGGAAAGGGGGCTAAAATGAGCCATTGATTTGAATAACTCATTAGAAGCAAAAAATGTGTGGCATGGAGCAACAAAAAAAAACAACAACAACAACCTACGGGGAGTGAAATGGTAAACATGACCTATTTATAGACTACTAATTATTTACCAAAGTCGGAGGTAGGAGCTTAAGAGGGGTACACTGACAGCACACAGTACAGTCACATTGTGTACAGCCAGGTAACACTGGAGGACATTCCCAGCAGGTGGCGCTGTTGCATCTTGTTTGTGGGAAAAAGGCGTGTCACGTGACGCCCTCCAGCTCCCTCCGGTGTGCACCTGCCGAGAGCGGCGGAGGAGGAGGAGTGGAGTTTCGGATGCTTCGGCGGAGCTGAGCGGAGCTGCTGCTTTTTTACACCAACTCAACACAAGTTCCTGCGGCCAAGTTTCAGTCGACAAGTCCCGGACTAGCTGGAGAGGAATGGAGCCCACGATAGCCCGGTCCTACGGCGCACTCTTTATCATTTTAGCAGGTAAGTTTTCCCACAACAAGAGCCGCGGGGCTACTTTTGCTGCCTTCAGTTTCCACGAAAACGGCAACGAAGTAAGCTAGTCCCGGTGTGGTCAACCGAGAACAATAACGTCAGCGGCTGGCGAGTGGAAAACCGAGAGAGTGAATTCTGTTTTTTCAATAAAACTATATTGGTGATAACTTTTAGTTGACGATTGTAGTTCAGGTTACTGTGCTGAAAATGTAAAAATGCAGTAGTTAGTTAACCGCGCCACACCAGTAAGCACTATTCAAAATTGCCTTTGGGTAGTTTTTAAGCCAACCCAACTCTGGCCTCAGGTCAGCGCCGTTAACATGCCGCAAGCAAATGCCAGGCTAATGTTAATGTGGGTTTGTAAAAAATAAATAAATAAAAAAGAAAGAAAGAAAAACTAGGTTAAGCTTACTAGTGACAGCATTGCTAACAAGTTTCTGCCGTGAGATTTCTTTGAGTTTTCCGCCTTGGTACCTGCATTATTAATTTAACCTATAAAATGCAAGGCCAGTCCCAGTAAATATGTTAGCGTTAAATCAAAGTTTGTTTATTTCATGTTTATTTCCATGTATAGCTCACATTTGAAGTGACTAGTGCTGACTGCATTGGCTTCGCATATTGAATATGAGGCATTCTGGGGTTTTTTTGGCTTCTCAGACGTTTTGTTGTTGATTTTTGCATTAAGGTTAAGGTTATAGTAGGGCATGACTAGTAAATCCTAGCGCATTGTGTTGAAAGCACCTGCTGTCCTGTGACACTGACTACATTTTAGAGATGTTATAGAATAAACTGCCCTGTATCTCGGCGCCTAAAATCTAGGTGTTTTCGTGTGCTGTATTTTGCTTTCTCTACTGGAGGTTAACACAATAGCTTGATCCGCTCTAAAACCTGTAGCTGAAAGGACTTTAAAGTGCTGCGTTTTTGTCTGCCATCTGCCAGCAATGCTATTTACCCCCCTACTCCACCTCACCCCACCCTATCCTACCCTACCCCACCCTACCCCACTCCACTCCATCCGAAATCCGAGGCTATCACAACTACCACAACCACATGTTTGCTCGTGTTGACAGCTTTGTTTGTGCTGGTAGAGTTTCCCAAAGTTTCAAGTGCCCCCGGATAGATGAGCATTAGAGCACACAGGGACGATATTTGGTTTCAGTTTACAATGTAGATGATTGGTCAGTAGCGGGGAGAGGGAAACCTTTGATCAGACCAGTCAATGCATTCTGTCCTACAGATAATGCTTGTTAATGAATTTACACTGAAGTTGCTCATACCATTATAAAATACATGCTATTCCTCTGACTCCTACAGCTGTGTAAATGGCACCTTGCTGCCCGTGGACCCCAGACTGTCCCCCCAGGCAATCACTTATTTATTTGTTTGTGTGGAACAATCATAATGGCTTTCGAAGCTTCTTTTGGTAAATAATGCAATGGATTTAATATCTGTAAAGATGAGATGATGGATATTAGGATGAGATTTGAAATTTTTAAGTTTTGGTTAGTTTTTCCAAACTGCTGGCTGTTGTGATTTGTTTTCTGTTGGCACTCCGTCAAAATGCAAATTGCTGTCAGTTGTCATCAGGGCAATAGACACAGACAAATCTCTAGTATTGATTACCTATGAATGAAAACAATATGACATTAGTTTCGGTACACCATAATCATAAATATGTTTCACTGTAAATTTACCCAGGCTGTTATATTGACAGGGGATTATAGCAAATGCAGAACGTTGTTGTATGTGTATGGGTGTGTCAGTCATTTACTGTCGTGGAATTTCCACAGAAACTAGTAGGTTCCTCCTCCTCTCCAGATACTGACATGAAGCTATTGTTGCATGACTGTATTTTAGTTTCAGTGTAGAACTTCTGGCAAATATTGTCAGAGAATCTGAACGGGGACCTCTGAGCCACAGTTCTGACATTCCAGTACGCTGATTACTGAGAAGACTCATTCAATAATGAAGTGCTTTGTTTTGGCTGTTCCGGCACATCTCTCCATGCCATGTAAAAGCTGGGGCAGTGAGACTAATATGTAAAGGTCTGGAATCTGGATGGCGTGTTGTTTAGCCTACTTTTGTCTCATGCTGCACATACACTAGTTTGGGCTCATTACCATCTTAATAGCATCGTGGCCTTGTCATTTGGGCACTGTTCCACTTCAGCAGACAAGAACAGCATTTGCCAGACTCATAGGATTCTTTTGACATGGCTTAGAATCACACAATAATGCACTAACCTCTTTTTTAATGACAAAATAATGATTTGGGTATTTCTGCTCCATTTTCTTTTTTTCCTTTTGCTCATGACGTATTTCAAGGAACATAAACTAAAGAGACTTAAACTCCTGATGTTTGTAACAGGCAGTAAGAATTGTTGAAATTATGGACAATTTCTATAATCAAGAATCTGAAACTACAGACAGTCTTGAAGTGGCCTTCATGTTACTAAACAACAAGTACAGAAAACATTTATAAAATGGTATTATTACCTAATTCAAATCTTGTTATGCTCTTCAAGAGGTTGTGCTTTTTTTTTTCTTTTTTTTTAAATCTCAAATTCCTGAGATAGGGTGACATCCTGGTTAAAACAAATACCCTCCTTGGAAATGAAGAAAAAACAGGTTATGTCAGTGTTTACAAAGAACTTGATGCCAACCAGTCTTTTTCCCAAGTCTGTCATCAAAGTGTTTGTCCCAGAAATATTGTATATTTGTCCATTGAAAGGCACCTTGTAGTTATTCCTCCCATAGTCCCTTGCTGGCAAGTCTTTCCAGTCAAACAGATGCCTCTTGACATCTACCAGACAGTCATTGCCTTCTATGTGTATTTGTCTTCTAAGTCTCAGCCAGTTTTTTTCTTTGTGCCCTGCTACAGTATTGCAGAACCTGCTCTAGTATTTTTTCTCCTTCCTCTCCACTCCTGGCTCTTTGGGTCAGCATTGAAGAGTGAAGCTATTATAGGATAAACATAAACGCAGAGAAACTACAAGCATGCGCAGAACATTGTTACCTGATAAGCCTAGACCCGAAGGCCCTGGCCTGGAGCTGGTTGCTTGGATACCTTTTGAAAACAGACACGCAGGTCCTAAGAGTGTGACTGTGTGTGTTCCTATTGCTCAGATAAAAGCTACCCTCCCCCTTGTTTGAAAGTCTGTATTAGGTCCTTATTTACAGCAGAAAGTTTTCTCCTAGGTTATGGTGTAACATGGCTTGTTTAATTGATTATCCCCAAGAAATAGAGTTTGAATCAGTAACTCGTACCTGGGGAACAGATATTTTTACAGTTTATGTGAAGTGAAAGATATCATTGTGTATTGATAACACGGTTTCCTTAAGGGAAAAAAGGTGGTACGAGCAAAGAGATGGGTGGAACCATGTATAACTCAACCTTAACTATGGCCATGGCCCCAATGCAGACAGCCATGGCTAAAGATCACAATTTTGCGTTGAGTTGTCATGACACCGCTATCCAATCCTGCACTTTGCCTCTTGTTGGCTGAAACACGCTCCAGCAGCAGCTTCACCTCCAACCCGGCAGCCGGCCGCTCTGCCTGGAGCCTCCGTCCTTGGAAATAAAGCAAGAACATGTAGAATCGGATTACACTCCGGGGACGCTGCTTTGTCCTCTGCAATCTGATGATGGGGACGACTGGTTATGAATATTCAGAACCCCAGCCGTTAATATTTTAACATGCCAGCAATGTACAAGCCCCTCGTCGACTCCTATTC
The DNA here is from genome assembly GCA_900302555.1 of Myripristis jacobus. NCBI lineage: Eukaryota > Metazoa > Chordata > Actinopteri > Holocentriformes > Holocentridae > Myripristis > Myripristis jacobus. The sequence goes on from OMLB01042668.1 coordinate 49,915, forward strand.
GCCTGTATGCTGGTGTGAAACACTGATCCTGGCCTTTACCTAACTACACCACTCCACCCCTTCCTTTTCTGTTCTCTCTTTCACGCGAAATGAAAGAATGAGCAAATTGCCAACCAGAGAACCAGTGAAAATGATTAATAGTACTTCTTGTTTCTGAGCCCTGTTAATGGCCATGCAGCCACTTTGTATTCAGAGCTCATTCCTTTTTCATAGGTAGCAGGAGTGAAAACTGCCTTCTCCTGGGCTGCTGCCAAAACACTCTGTGGAGCGGATATATTGGCAAGATTTTATTTGAACCCATTGGTCATAAAGCCACCGTTACACTGACAGATATTTCAAGGTGATATACCTTATAACTTCTGTAGTACTGTGACAGTGACCTTCATGGCAGGCTTTTCGGTAGCATGTAAATAGATTTAAGCTTAGTTCTGATGCATTTATGACTTAATGACACTAATTGGGGTCAAGTTAATTCACAAAATCATGGTTTGGTGTATATTTCAAAGTTAGCACTCACAATATGATGTATTTTGTTGTGGCAAGTGATGTCATGTTCAATTGTGATTCATTGTCTTGAGTTGAAATCCAATTTAATTGTTACAGTTAGTATAGATTAAATTTAGAAAGTCACCATTGTTTCCCTGTACTTGAGTGGGCTGTTGCCGATTCATGCATGGAGGGCAACATTTATGCAACACATCGCTTTGAAGTAATTATTAGAGTAAGTGTAGTTTTTGATGATTCCGCCATGCCTTAAAGATTGAGATTGTATTTATAGGTTGGTGAAATAGCATAGCAGGCTATTAGCCATCAAGCTGGGCGCTGTTGCCAAGCAGCTTCGCTACACAAATTACAATAGCTAGCTAGATTTATGAGGGCAGAACTATTATTTTTAAGTGTGAATCATGATAATAAATTGAAACTAGTAAACTGAATTGGCAGTTCCACTGTTGACACTTATGAAGACTTGGCCTTAAATCACTGGTTAATTGCTGTAACTGTTCAAGTTGTGAGAAAGGGTTAAATTGAAATTTGTTGGTTTCATTTTTTTCTAATTATGAGATCATCATTATTAGTTTCACTGATCATTTAACAGTAGTTAAAATTTAGAGAAAAGATTACACCTCTATGAAGTCTGACCATGCCTGCTTAAATTCTTGAAGTGCTGGTTGAACAGTGATTTTATGGGAGAGAAATTTCCTTTGCTGTCTATGTAACCTATCAGTATAAACAAGGTCACTGCAGCACTGATTCTCTCCACTCTCCGAGTCCATCGGTCATCATCACGGCATCGGTCTGTTAGGACAATAAATACCCCCCCAGCACATTCATCACTTAGCCACTTGATGCCCAGGTCTGCACAGCCCTGCAACGCCCTCTGCTCCTAATGAGGAATAATGGGCTCAGTGACAAATATGTTGTTGACTGTGGTGGTAATAGGGCTTTTCACATGCCTCATATCTCAAATGAACATCACAAAGACTCTTTTTACTGTAGATAATCTACAGACAGCCAGAGGAGACACTGCACCTGACAGTGAGGGTTTGAAGGGTTTCATTTCAAATTGCTAAGCCTAGATCCCTTTGATTTTTTTTAAAACCTGAAATTCACCAGTTAATCCTTCAAAATGGATAGGATGCTGTCTTTAGAGGCACAATTGTTTTTAAGACCCATAGTTTTAATATTAACCGGTATTGATTAGCATGCCAGAATTCATTTTGTCAGAGTACTTCTCATTCATATGCCTCAGTCTGGACTGAAATGCTTAATTCCTTTGTCAGATTTTGCTCATCTTGGACTCTTTGGGGTATAGCACTCTATGTTTGTTATTTTTTGAAAGCAGGGTTTTCTGTGTCAAAATTGAGATATGGAATTACAAGACATTCTGCAATTAGTATCCAGGTCTGTAAAGCATTAGTCTGCTTTTGGTTCTTCATTTTGGCTGAACTTGAAATCGTTTTCTTTTTTTCTTTTTTTTCCCCCTTTTGTGACTATGTATTCTGATTCTTTTTGCATAATATTCTCACGGCATGAGCCAGCCATTCCAGTGTGAGGATACACAATGTGGCAGGCAGGTCCCCAGGGTGCTGCATCTGCAGGTGCTGGTGTGCAGTCTGCTGCTGCCTACCTGCTAGGTAGGTGTCAGCTCAGCTCTATACATGCTGCAGCTTATGTTAAACTATCTGCCATGCGGTACGAAGCGATTCGGTTTAGTAGTAGACTGTATTATGATAAATTGTTTCACTTTATCATGTAAAACAGACTCAACAATTAATTCTGACAATGAATCTTTTGCTGCCAGTACAGACTTTCCACAAGGACATATCATTTTTGAGATAAGCGTTATCCATTGAAATGTGCATGTCACATTATTAACAGCCAGCGTCAGGGCATTGTCTTACAAGAGCTGAGTTCCTTCAGCAATAACCCCCCACCCTGTCTGCTAAGAACATTAGAGTTAATTGCGTGTCTAATCTTGAAAAATATTATGGCTCAGAAAATAAGCGACATAGGCAGAAGGTGGGCTGGAATTTGGGAGAAGGAGGAGGAGGGGATGCAGCAGCTGTTGAAGGAGCCATTTTTAGCACCTCTATCTCATTGAAAAACATTACACATTGTCGACTGCGGGTATGGAGAAAAAGACAAATAAGTGTTGTCTGTAAGAAGCCTCTTTGTTGATTCAGTCCCCCTTGAACTTGCTCCCTGTGGTGCTGATATCCAAGTCAATCTCATGTTTAATCATCTTGGCAAATTATGTAGCTGAACATTATGTTAAACACTCCTGTGTGCATAGATAAAGGGGATATGTTATGACACATATAATTGTTGTTATGCACAAAGTCCTATTCTGAACACTTTCGCCAGGGAATAATTTGCTGTAACATAAATTATGGCAAAGCAATCCTGTGGTGTAAATTTTTTATAAAAGCTGATTTATTTATTTTTTTTAACGTTTTTGAAGGACTGTTAATACAAAGAGATACACAAATCATCCCAGAAAATCTCATTTCTGTAAACATTTCTTGCCTTAAATTTAATGTCACTATAAAGAAAACCCCTGGCTAAAGACAGACTGCCATTCCTTTGAATGTGAGAGTTAGGAAAGAATCTGGAAAGACATGAAATATTCATAAAGGTGTTAGTGTTCAGAGCCAGACAGACTATGCTTTATCTAGTGTGGTTTAGCAGGTGTCAAGTAGGAACTCCACCATCCCTCTGATGTGAATATATTTCATGGAGCTACAGACTTATGTTTGTAGGTGTGGAATGATGTCAGAACTAGATGGCTTTATTTGAACTGTAGCATTTGTGTCCCTCATCTCCTTTGGAAATATGAATGAATAGAAACACTTTGTTTCATGAAAGAGTATTATATTAGATTAGATTTAGATTAGATGAGATGAAACTTGAGTGATCCCTCTGGGGAAACTGGGTCATTGCAGCAGCAGAGAATAAGATATGGATAAAAATAAGACAACTAGTGAGTACTGGAGATAATAAAAGGTAGGTTGTCCTTTTCATTTTTTTTTTAAAAGAAAAATCTTCCCCTGAAGCCAGTAGAACAATTTGTTATTCCTCTGATCTTGAGCAGTTGATGTAATGAATTGTTCCCTCTGAAATGTGCATGAGGTGTTCTCTCCCAATGCTAAATCTAGAGAACCAATACTTAATATTCTTCAGCTGATTTTTTTTGGATTAATAACATTTGTTTGAACTCTGTTGTCATTAGGTTATGGTAGGTGTAATAATGCAAATCTATTTGCTGTCTTGTTTCTTGCTTTATATGACATTCTCTCTCTCTCTCTCAGGTATAGGCTTGGTTCAGTGTGAATTCAATTTTATGGAAAAGTTTAACAAAGAGCATGTTTATGTAAAGTAACTGAAATTATTATAGCTGTCAGCATTGTGGAATTTTGACTATTACTCTTTGAATAATTTTCTATGGTGTAAATGATGTCCCATACAAAAGGTTTTAATGAATTCCCTGATTGGTTGCCACCCGTCAAAGCAGCCAAAATCTCGGTTACTCTTTTCTTGCTGGATGTTGAAGTTCCAACACTGGATAGGCTATTTGCTGCCATAAGATAGAAATGCAGTGCATGGCAACGTTATAGGGAAGGTTGGGCTCTCTCTCCTGTGAAATTTGTACCATTTAACCATCCAAATGTTAAAAAAGGATGTCTCTTGTTTTAGAAATCAGTATCAGAGTTATCCTGACAAGTTCAAATAATCTCATTGGATATTTAAGCTCTTAATTGGTCTACAGTACATTCAAATGATTTCCATTAGCTGACTCTGCTTTTACAACCAGTTGTCCAAAACTCATGTGGCAGTATGCCACCACCCCTGTCTGCCCTTAACCTTCATTAGAAAGGTCTTCTCCTTTTCACTGCCACCTGTTTTATTACCACTGACCACTGGGCAGTTGTTGGATCTATATGTTGTAATGACTGGGACATCTGCTAGAGTTGGGTATGGAAACGACTGAGCTCCTGAACCACAGCAAGGTCAACAAGCCACAACAGACATTCATTTAATTACTGTAGTGCATCTCACTGCCATGTGAGGAAATCGGCAGCTGGCCCAGTTGGCCTCCAGAGAGATGGGATTGAACCGAAAATAGCCCTGTGACTGGCTGGTTTATGATGGTCAGAAGGCACATTACTGCACAACCTTAATCACAAGTGCTGCTGTTTTAATAAGCAGGCGCAAAGGGGCAGCCAGACTGCAGTTCTTGCTGGTGATGTAGGTTCCTGAGGAACCAGCTGTTAAGTGTCTTAATGGAGCCCATGTATAATTCATGGGCAGACGCAGCGCTGCCTAGCTGACTGGCTTTTTCTGAGTGGCCGATAATTGGAGGGAGAAGCATTGCAGTCCCCACTTTCCCACCTCCACCCCCACTCTCCTGTCACACTGACAGTAATAACAGACGTCTTCTTTTTTCAAGTTGTGGAGGAATATCAGCGTCACATTTAATCCCTCTGAGACATGGTGCCTGCCTGGTGACAATAAGGAAATGATGTATTGACTCCTGTGACAACGAGAGCTGTAACATACAGCCTCTGGAAATGGTACAGCAGTTACAGTTGTATATTTAATGACCTGTGGGGACACACACACACACATACGCTCACACAGAGCCTGTGACCACCTACAGTGTCACCTGCCATTTTATCAACTAAGAAGTCTCTTAGCCCCTATAAATCAGGCATCACCATGTGTCTTGGGCAGTAACGAAACCTCTCTAGAGCTTAAAAGACCTTGCCAAAAAGACATGAAAGCTGATGTCTGGATTTGGGTGGATATATAAAGTCACTGATGATCTCTTTGCTATGAGATCAGGAGGGATAAGAAGGTTGCATAGCCCTGACCTAAATTTAAGTTAATAGATATTACTGCAAGGCTTTTTATGATGTTTTATTCAAGATGGACAGTAACATTTCTAAACATTACCACAGCAGACGTCCTGGCAACATTTTTTGTTGGAGCGCATATTGATTCAACGATATTTAACCAGTATACAATATGTTTTATTTATTTTATTTTGGATTTACTAGCTGCACCCACCTGTATAGGCTACACATACCTTTCTCTTACCTCTAAAACTAAGGTCAACAGTCTTGATTCTCCTTCACCTCAGTCACTTTCACTGAGATTATGTACTTGTCAGTCTGATCCAGGGTGGCGCAGTGTCTGTCTGGACCACTCGGGGCTTAGCCCTTTTAGATGTCATTAGAGCCATAAGGGGAGTCAGCTTGTGTGGCAGTTCTCAGGCAAAAGCACTTTGCTACACCCACTAAACATATCCTCTCCAGCCAGATAGTCTGAGAAATGACCTTGCAGAATTCCTTGTAGGTGACATGTCAGGTTGTTTTGTTAGATTATGTAAATTCTTCTACTTTTTGTCATGCATATGAAATTAACAGGATAGGGTTTTAGAAGGTGTGTCATTTCCTCAAATAGAAGGTGTACCAAACTAACAACTCTTACAGTATTAACGAGAGGGGTCTTTCTCGAGTTGAACACACCAGTAGTATTCAAGCCAAATTTAGCTGTTTATTCAGGGGAATATTTCACTTTGACTGATGTAATGTTTCACAGTGAGACTATCAAAGGTTAAACTTGTTTTTCTTGTTTGTCTTTGAAAGGCAACATTGTGACACCCTGTCCAAGGAATGTGATGCCTGAATATTCACAAAGCAATATGAAAGACCTTATTAGTGTAGGGCTCTGGGCTCTCCCTTATGTGGCAAACAGTCACAAAATGCAGACTATCACAGCACAAACTTGTTAGAGTAACCTCGCATTTCTTAAATATTAATCTATCAGCTACTGAGGATAAGAGAAGCTTACAAGTTTTCTGTTCCTTTTTGGCTACCCTCATCAGAGACTGAATCTTCATGTTGTTTCCAATTCTGTTTCTTTCTTTTTTTTAACTTGAGCTTTTTGCTCTTCACTACATCCTTAGTGTCAGCTTTGCTTTTCCTCGGTAAATTACAAAATAGCACAGCCACTGCCCTTCATTTCAGAGGCAATTTCATGCTCTGAAGTTCAGTTTAATAGGGGAATAGCATACAGCAATGTACATTATACTTTATTTCCCTGGACACAGACTCCCTTTCCAAGGGAATTTGCCACAGTGTGTTAAGTGATCAGCTCACCAAGATGGATCTAAAGATCCACTGAAGGATGTCAGACTAGGGTCAAAATAACCAAGTGTTCACTGGTTGCATTTCTCATCACATGTACTCCTACAATCTGAGCTCTGCGTCTTTAAAGGGCTTACTGCATTTATCTCTACCGTCCAGACTCTTGGCTCCTCTTTATATGAGTGTGACAAGCCTCATCTCATGCGCAGTAACAGAACGCAGAATCAAGAATAAATACCATCAAGCTATGTTACAACCAAAGTGGTAGTATTGCGCCTTTGTGCAAGATAGCTGAACTACTGCAGTGGAGTTATTTTTAACATTTGCATTCCCAGTCACTTCATGTCATTTACTTTGTATGTAGACTAGAGTGGTCGTTTTGAGCCTTCTCTTCATGTCTGGGCTGAGAGTGTGAGCTGGAGGCATGAATACACCCAGCGGTCTTGGTTAAGCTGTAACAATAACTGACAGTGTTTGCCTCTGGCTTCCTACAGGGTTCAACACTCAGGTACGTTTACTCCATCTGCCTCTGCGAACCTCTGAATGAAGATACTCGGGTCTTAAAACATCACACTGTGGTTTCACTGCCTGCGAAGAGAAATAAAGAGGAAAGAAATAAAGGATTATCCACCCTGTTATCTTTTAACAACAATCTTATCTTGATGTCCTGCTCTAATGTCTCCCTTCCACAGAGGGCAGGAAGGGGCTGTTCTTTCACATTATCAAAAGCTCCATTCTGCCTGGTGTGTAAAGCTGTGGACAGGAAGAGAGGGTTTAGACAGACGGGATGCTTCAAATGCATTGAAAATGGCATTGATCTTTTTGCAGTTTTAAGTATTTTATCAATACAACATTTTTCCTAAAGTCCCTTGGGTGCTTTCAGCAGAAATACAATATTCGTTGATTGAAACATGATGTGTTGATTCTGTAGCCACGGACAGGCTACAAACACACACTTACATCCATATGGACATAAAAACACATACATTTTGTGTGTATCTGTGCTACCAATGTCCAGATGACCACCACCATGCAATGTCCTGCAGGCAGGGGACCTAAATTTAGCCCAAAACCTCGGAGGGATCAACATGAGCAAGATAGACTCATTGACTGCCTCCAAGCCAATCCATCTGACAGGCATACATGGAAGAAAATAGGTTACTGTGTAAAATATGCATCCAGAATAGGCTGAGTTAATATCTTAATCTGCAGGAAATGTGCTACTGTATTCCACACAAAACGTGAGAAAATCAGCCGTGACCCAAATACTTGAATCACTTGGCACCTTTTCACCAAGTAAATGTTCCAGAGAAATACATTAAACAAAATTTGAGGGTTTTTTTTCCTAAATTAATTCTGATTTGATTTGATTGATTTGATATTGTTTCATTTTTTGGCAAAAAATCAGTACCCTTGGAAATATGAACCTAGAGGATAGCCTGCATGAAAGTGTTTAAAAATGGTTATTTCTGATGTTGGTCTGGGTGTAAGTTTCACAAGATGCTCTGTTCCGTCTTAAAAAACTACAGAGGAATTTAGGAATTCATTGGGAGGCATTTGTGCTGAGCACATGATATCCTTTATATGCCTCTACATACCTCTGTACGGTCTGCACTGTGGCCTCACACTGCAATCCTTTTAGTGGTTTGGCAGTGAGCCACAGTTGTCTCTACTCCGTAGGTATTTACATTAGTTACTTTTATGTGTATATGTGTCTGTGTTGACCTCCCAGGCACCTTAAAGTTAAATAAAAATCTGTGGGTCTGATACATGGACAGACTCTCCAGACAAGTCTTTGAAAGAATCCGCATGGCATATTAGTCAGAGTCTGTGATTTGTTTTAAATGGAATGAGGAAGTTGTTCTTTATCTGTGAGAAAGGCAAATCTGACCTTGACAAAACTTGCCCTGTCCAGTCTCATTTAATCTTTTCTGTCGACATTCTTATGTTGGTGTACATGGTACAGCGAAACATTTGACCCATTTCAGACAATACTGAACTGACAAATGTGCTGAGCACCAGACATTAAAAAAAATTGAATGGTCTTTTTCTTTTTCTTCTTTTTCAGGTCTGTCTCTAGGTTTTCATAAACTTCCCTTACTAATGACTTTGAAAACCTGGCTTGTTAGGAGCTCCAGTGAGGGTTCTTAATCCCTAATTGAGCCCTGTGTTTCAAGGGAGAATGTTCTAGTATGATATTCACGCTTGGTTGATCTAAGCCGGCTACTTGTGTGTTCACCTCACTGACATAATTAAGCACAGTCATGAGAACCCTGAACCTTGCTTGCTTTCTGTAGCCTTATACGTGTTGTCTGCTTTCCCCATAGTAAATGTGCATAAGAATGTATGTTCTCTCAAACCTGCTGAAACATCCCACCCCACATTTAAAACCACAGTGCGAGTCTATCAACAGTCTGAATGGAGTAGCTGCACTCAGCAGCACTTGTGTCTCGGTATTTGATCAGCGATGCTGCCTCCTGATCAAAGCTGGCTTTGTGCCCCGGGGTCTGGACAAAGGCTGGAACTGGGGCACTGGTAGGGGCATGGCCTCTATCAGAGACTTTATTTGTTTTGGGGGTTGGTGGATAGGATAGGCTGAGGCATAGCTGCTTCCCTCTCAGTACATAGAAACTCCTGTGTCAGGAGAGAGACACCCTATGACTATACCCCAGTGAGACATGTGGCTTTCATTTCTGGTTCAGAGTTAAGTGCTGGAAGCTTCGAACACAAATAGCCATCTGTAAAGTCTCTCTGCTCTTGCTTTCAAATAGTATAAATCTGAAAATACGTAATCTTCCTCAACGGCATCTCCCACTCCTAATTTTTCATCTGATCTGTCAAAAATTATTACTTTTATTTATTTTTTTTTTTTACAGTACTTTGTTTGCAGGATTGAATTCACAAGAAAAGATCTTAAGAATAGATTCTTAAGATGCTTAGCTTTAGATTTAGGAGGCAAATTGTTAAGTTTGGCTTTGTGTAAATTGGAAACAGCCATTGGTCAGTGTTATGACGTGCTGCCCAACTGCAGCACAGTTGCACAGTGGTGGAATTCAAGTTCCTAGAGGAAATTTGAGCTTGATTTACAGCATCATAAAGCAGCTCCAATTCAACAGTCATTCAGCCTTTAGACCACAACAATATCTGTCCTAACCATGCCTCCTGGGTTATCAGTTTGTAACTGGATTGAGCAAAAAACACACCAAAAAAAATCCAGGCATAAATGGCACCATGATTACCCAAACCACTCCTGGAAGTTATCAGGCACACATTTGGCCACATCAAAAGCAAAGTGTAAATGCCAGTGTGTCTCCAGTACACATACAGCTACTACATAAAACAGGAATAAATGTTGCACGAATCCAGCCAGGATGTGTGCAGATCAACTTGATGACGGATATCTTGGATGTGTATGCTAGAAATCATTTTCAGTCAGTTTAAACTAGAATTGTATTTACACACAATACCAGTATGAGAAATGCTAATGCCAGGGGTGAAAGGGAATTGTGTCCCTGAGCAAACCCTGGCAGATGATTACCTCATATATCCCCACACTTCTTCCCGTGTTGTAATGCTTTCTTTCTGTGGTTTAAACCACACCTTTGATAGAAATTAGCCTCACACACTACTTCGGAGCACTGACTAATTGCTTTAGCTTCATCCTTCTAAAGCTGCAGTTCACAAACTATGATAAGCTGTATGTATACGTGTGAATGCACTACTTCTATTTTTAATACCTCACAGATCATGTACATTGCTTGCACTGAACATTTAGTAATTGCTTGCGGGGAACTTTTTTTTCCCACAATGTGAGGATGACATGATTTTGTAATTACTTCACCGGCTTCTCTGACTGAATAAAACACTCCAGCTGTTTCATGTTTGTGTATCTTCCTCCAAACTACATCTACAAAGACATGCATTTTTCTAAACAAGGCAAGGCAACATGTCCCTGGAGACGCCTCATATTCAGCACCTTAATGCTCTCTTGCCTCTTTGTCTTTTCATTTTTAATTTCCTCCTCGCACAGCTACACTGACTTGTTTGTTGCTGTTGTTTCCCATGAGGCTGTTATCAGCAGGCTATCTGTGCTTCTGCTCCATGAACTGGCCTCCAGCCTATCAGCTTAACAGCACAGCCAGCCACCCATTGTCGCCAGCACGCTGTGTCCCTGGGCTCCTAAGACTTCTATAGGACATAGGCCTGTATATCTGTATCTGTGTGTGTGTTTTTTCACAGGTTTCAGAGACACTGGAGAAGGAGCGTTCTTATCTAACTCTTCAGGGTGCTTTAGATAAATAAGCAATGGGGGGATGGAGAGAGGAATGGCTGTAGGGTAGGTTTATGGTAGAGGTTTGTGCCCAGGAGAAGTCAGTGCGGCAGAGAGAGGTTAGACACACAGCAGCTGCTTAAATCCACTGTCTTACACCTTGTTAAATGGTAATGCACCTATAAATAACCAGTACACTTCTCAAGGCCACGTCATCTGAGAGCCTGTGGAGAAGGCATTGTAAAGGCCTTTTACCTTTGATTAACTGCCCATTAAGCAATGAGGCAGTGTCAATTTTTCCTGTCTCTCTGTCCTTTGTGCCTCCTTACCTCTTTCCCTGCTTCCTTTCCTGTACTTCCTTTTCCTCTTCAGGTTGTCAGAGCTATCAGTTTTTGCAAACCAATGGGTCGATCCCAGAGGAAACACCCCTTGTCTCAAAGACGGTCCCCTTTAAAAGAATACAGAGGTTTGTAAAAACATTTGCTTGTAGGTGTTACTTTTGCCATATAAAGCCATACAAATCACTTACCCAAATCAATCGCCTCTGTGGTTGGATTTTGAATGTTGACGATTTCAGTCTCATTCATCTCCCCAGTCACTCCAATGTGTTTTGCGATTTGAGGCTCAATTTCCAAATAAAATATAAAGAAGGTTAAAAGACACTTCAAAGGTTGCCAAAAAACAAGTTCTTGCTTTTTTGTTTGTTTCCCAAAACTAACCATCAACCTTGTGTTTTTATTTTACTCCCTGATATCAGGTCTATTTTATCATCATACACCAGCTCAAAAAAAGACGTGCTATGTCAGAAAACACCACATGTTGTTCTAAAGAATCTGTTGCTGAGTGGTTATAACGGTTGTATTCTGTGCTAAATAGTTTCTAGCAAGATATCCTGCTTGCTTTAGTTACATTCTCAGCACAGTGTGATGTTGGCCAATAGAAGAACGTATCGTCTTTTATATTGAAATTAGCACAAAAATTGGATATACTGTATGTTCAAATAAACACCTGCCCTCTTATTTTTTGATAACCCTTGCATCTAACTGCACTTCAGCCCTCTTTATTTTGCATGTGGAAGTTTGTTTTTAATGCCTTGGTTTGTGAAACAAATTGGAGTGTATGAGGAGATTTCTAAGACTGATGCCATCAACAAAATCATTCAAAGTGACTGGCTTTCTATGGCTTTATATTGTGAAAAGTAACATATACAGGCCAATGTTTTAGCAAACTTGCATATTTTTCTAACAAGTGTGCCTGAAGTGGCCTGTTAAGTAATTTACTATAGCAGCAGCAGTATTGATAGTTTTTTATTTTATTTTATTCAGAATAATGCCAGGGTTAATGATGGGTCAAGGCTTTTACAAGGAGAGTTAGTGCCATGTTAAAGTAATTTGATCAGAATCATTGTCAGTCTCGTAGTTAGATGCGTGTTGCCTGTGGATTGTCACAACACTGGCACTAACCACATTGGCCACAGGCTTCACAGAAAGCTGTCATATGCTCTAGCGGTTAAGTAAAACGCCTGTCATCGTCACCCATTCATCATTAAATGTTCAGTTATGTCTAAATAGCCTTTAGGAGATAGCACTAGTAATTGATGGCAGCTCAGTGTGGTGAGTTTTCAAGCTGCATTACAGTGCAATCAGTATGATTCAACAGCCCCAGCCTCATGCAACTCTAAATAAACCACAACCCCACTCTCACACACATTGCATCAGACTGAATAGTTTCAGCAGGGGCACCGGGGTGAGCATTCAGAATTTCCTTTTTGAATAGTGCCCTAGTCATGAAGTTATACACTGAAACGCCAGAAATAATTAATGCGCTTCGGCATGGTCACAGGGGATTGGTTTGCATGTTAATGGTGTGGAAGAGTGTTATCAGTGCTGTTTAATGTGTTCACTCAAGGGCCCCCAGACTGCCATTTTCTAATGATGATCCACTACTGTTAATCCCACCATCATTTCCCACCCAGGAAAATGTGCCACACTTTTGAAAAGGTCTGTCACTGTTTTTTTTGTTTGTTTGTTTGTTTGTTTTTCTCTCCAGCTAGATACTTTATTTTTGCTTGTCCCAAAATAACTCTACTCTCCCTTTTCTAGCTTATTTTATGATGTTTTTTTTCAATGAGGACTAAAAGTACTTCCATTTGTAGTGTTGTTTTTGAGAGATGGATATGAACTCAGCATGCATCCTCATTAGGATTGGTGTGCGGTGCACCATCATACTGTATAAGCTGTTGCCTCTCCAGATTCTCAAAACCACCTTCCCCTCTCAAAAGCACTCAATTGTTGTTGGACATGTTTGTTTGCAGAGCTGCTAGATTTGACCAAAATAACAAGCTAGTGCTTGGCTAGTGTCATTGTGGCTTACCTCAGACCAAATACAACTATGCTTTTATATCAGGAGATACTCAAATGTTAAAGAAAGTAAAAGAGAGGTAAATACCTATGCAAAGTCATTCACCTAGTCTTTCTTCCAGCCACCCAGGCTGCCTCTCTAGTTTGCTGTTTGTTGCTTTGTGAGCCTGAAATAGCCTCTGCCTCTATCTTCCCTTGGTAAGACCTAGCTTTTCACAGTCATCGCTTCCAAGGATGCTCTTTAAGGTCAAAGGGCTGCTGAGGAAAAGAGGCTTAGGATCTACTATGGCCCCAGCCAAGGCTTTGAGGGTCTTTAGCTCGGCTGGCTCCAGGGGCAAGGGAGGTTAGTTTGTCAAACTGTTTTCTGGCTTCAGGGTTTACTACTGTCTGCTGAAACTGCTCCCTCTGCCACACAGCTTAACCTCATATCCGTCTGCGAGACCTCCAACAAATCGCTTTTGCATAAACACTATCCACGTGTAGAAATGTGTATACATGTCACTGCTAAGCTAATCACTGCTGGCTTTCAAAACAGGTTTTCTCAATTCCTAGCATTTAGAAGCCTCGAGACTCCGCTTGAAAGACACCCAGCATTGTCTGTGTAATAGAAAAGTAAAATATTTGTTTTTTTGTATGATATTTTTCATCGGCTGAGGTGTTTCATTTAGGCATGGGTTCTCACTGGATTGGTTTGGAAATTCTGACTTTTGGCCATGCAAGAGTCAATTTATTGTTATTATTGTTGCTATATTTTTGACTGGGTTTCCGACAATGCTGCATCCATTAAAATCAAAAGGTAGGACAGCTACAGGGAACAAATCTTAGAACATAATAAAACATAAAGTAAAGAAAATTGGGTACCTCTTCGGTGTACGTAACTTTTCCGTTACACAGCATGCACTAACACCAAAACTGGCACCAACATCAATGGACATGTCTCCAAAAATCAACTGCTGCCACCACTGCTACAAAACAGCTATAGAGGCCACTAAAAAGTGTAAATGGCACTGAAGTCCATTTTCACTTGTTGTGCTGCAGTATTATACATATGTTATTAAAATCCAGTGTTTGGTAAACATAATGTTGGGCTACTATTTTTGTGTCTCAGGAAAGTGTTAAAGCTTTTCTGTTTTACATGGGCTTGTTCTGTATTCTTACTGCAGATGCATAATATTCATAAAACTAATGTTCAAATACAAATTTCTTACACTGATCAAAACTACTACAATACACCAGTTGCTGTATAACATCAGAATTTATACTCTAATGTTCTCAAGTGGACTATTTCACACCTTAAGGGGCCTAACCACAAAAGCCAGATAATGTTTAGTTAGTCCTGATTTAGGAATCGTCAGCAGACATTTCTGTTTCACGGGTTGTTTCTTTGCTCATACGGTGTTAATAGATCTGCAGTATAATTTGGTGCCAAACCATGCTTGTGTATACATGTGGCTTGGTGAGTTTTTTCTTTTTTTAATGCAACCACCTGGATGTTCTCAAATATACCTCACCATGGTGAGTTGCAGCTGGAGGCTGGCCTCGTACACAATGGCTTTAAACCTTGGAGTAACATGCTTTGAGAAATCCCCATTCTGTCTCTACCAACTCAACCTCTTTCCCTCTTTACCTTCCCCTCTGTCTCTCTCACCCTCTCATGCTCGCTCTCATGCTGTCTCTCAAGCGCCACGACAACGTTCTCAGTGGG
>OMLB01042669.1:2619-13182 GCA_900302555.1 Myripristis jacobus
TGCATAAATTAGAAAGTGAGTATGTTTGTGTTTACTGTATGATGTATGGCTTTATAGCATGTGTGTGTGTGTGTGTGTGTGTGTGTGTGTGTGTTTGTTGAAGCACATTGCCCATGCTCTCATTCTTTGTCTCTCAAATCATCTTAACAAAATGAAATATCGACATAAGGCCTAAATTATAGTGTTATCCATCTCTCTCACACATTATTATGCATTGCCAATACAACTATAGCACCACTGAATGCTGGCTCCCTTCTTAAGGATATTGATGGTGGTTTACTGACATTCCTGACGGAAACCCGCTCATATGGGACAGCTGGAGTTATAGGAGCGTGTTCATTACCTGGAAGAACTCCTTTTCAGTGTACAAAACATCGTGAAGTCTCTAGTGTTTTCCATAAAGAACACTGACCAGGTGAGTCTTATGGTGCTTTTCCGTTGGATAGTACACACTCTACTCACCTTGAATCTACTCACATCACTCACATTTGGATTTTTTTTTCCATTACAAACAGATCTTCCACATGTCAAACCCCCACAGTTGCTTCTCATGTACATGACCATGGCTGCTCACATGAACAATATTAGTGAAACTAAGAGACTCACTGAAAAAATCTACATGGATAGATTATCAACTATGACACAAGTTTCACAAGTCTCGCTGGTAACACTTTACAATAACAGTACAACAATTAACGTTAGTTTACGTTAGTTAATGCTGTAATGGTTAATTAACTGTTAGTTAATGATTATTATGGCATTTACTAATGTTAATAATATCTCCAATAACCCTTAAATAACATATAAATTAATACCTTAGCATGAACAGTATTAGTAAATGATTCTTAGACACATTAGTTAACGGTTAGTTAACTGTTACTTAATGTTCATTACCTGTTACTTAATGTTTATTACGGCATTAACTAACGTTAATTGTTGTACTGTTATTGTAAAGTGTTACCGTCTCGCTTTGTTATTTCTTGGTTCTAAGCAAGGAGGCTAAAATGAAGGAAGGCACACATGGTCATATCATTGGGGTACAACTCTTGCGCAGTAAAATCTGGTCTGCACTTGTGGAAAACATCAATAGATGGCCAGCTATCATAAAATGTCAAAGCTGCCCTCCTTGGAGCACCTAAGTAGATTCCATCCCTTTATATCTACAGCACTGTGTACTGTAATCCTCCGACATCGCAGCTCCAGTTACATTGTGCAGGTGTCATACACCACAGCTCCCATGGAGTCATGGCCATCTCTTAGCCCTCTTTAGCCTTCATTGTGAGTAGTGACAGAGCTTTGCTACCAGTAGGGGTTTGCTGTTGAATTTCTTTCTCACTAATCAATGGTCTGCAGTATTTCACGCTACCTTTTAGCATCTGCTTGGCTCGCTTGGTACTATCCTAAACTTAAATGGAAAATGGAAAGCCACATAAATTGAGTGGAGCCAATACCAGGTAATGTAAAAGTCATATTAGTGAAAGCAATGAATACGTATTGCTGTCACCTATAATAGAGAATCTAAACCCCATGCCCAGGTACCTCAGCCTGACCTGTAGTGGTGAAAAGTAGGATGCCTGGTCTTTGGTGGCAGGTGATGTCACCACCCATTATATCCTATAGCCTGATCGCAAACCACCCCTACGCCCTCACCCTATCCACTCAATATCCATTCTCATGTTCAACAGTTCAACAAAACAAAACAAAAAGCCTGGCTGTAAAGAGCCTTGGAGTTTTGAAAGCTCGATCTCAGCAGCCACAGGTAAAACATTCATGAATATCTGCTACTGTATGGTCATTTGCACATTTGAGGAAGTAATTATTACATATTGTACCTTCAAATCCACTTCAGTGATGAAGGGGAGGAGAAATCAAGGCGGGAATGCTGCCAAATGGTGTGCTATATTAGAGATAGTAAATTAGGTGCACCATATGTTTTGTACAGATCTGCTTTGCTTTCTGGATTTTAGTGAAGATGAAAACAGAAATGAGAGATTCATGAGATCATGTTCATTAACTATGGGAAGGATTTAGGAGAGAGGGAAAAACGTCTGCTTTTCCACACTTGTTCCATCTTGAGTAACAATGTAGCTGTAGAGAACTTTGAGATTACAGTACCGTCAGATACAATTAATCTGAGCATTCCTCTGTGTAGAACGCTGTGAAACACAAACCTAATAAATCAAGCAAGAGACTTTCTGAAAACAGATTCAGAGGCTCTGTTTCATTATCTTTCTATTACCTCGACAGTGTGAGTGTCTGTGTAACAGCGTCTGATTCTCCCTAGGAGATGCCTACACAGCTGAGAAGTTGATCTGGAGATAATTACTACTTCTGCTCAAACAGCTCAGCTTCTTGTTTGTGGCAGAAAACGTGGCACCAGTGACTAGTTTCCATGTATAGGCCCGTGTTTGTGTGTGTGTGTGCGTGCGTGCGCATGTATATGTGTGTGCCCACGCACATGATGTGAGTTTCCTCTTTTGTTCACTTCAGCACGTCAGCGTGTCATGTCTTTGTACGTCTGAGTCGAAGCGCAGGCATTCTGTTCGCTTGTGAGTGAGTATTTCACTGTTTTGAGGACAGGGTTTTTCACTTGTTGAAAACTTCCTCTCCTCTCTGATTGGAGGCATGGATTGATGGAGGATAATTTTCACCAACGGAGAGAAAATTACCCTCTGCAGCAGAACTGATTGGCCCCCTGCTGAACAGAGCCCTTAACTTCTCCCATCAAATCACATAAATGGTTTGACATCAGAATCAATCAAATAACAGCCACAAGCCTTTAGAAACAAACACAGGACATAAAACTGAAGAGAACATACCCTTAACCAGCACACCCACCCTTTTTAGAACCATCCAAACGAATGAAGCTACATCAAACTTCAAACAGCGATCAGATTTCAAACGTAAAAAATCAATCAGCATTTATTTTGGTTATAAATGCTTGAAGCTGCGCCAGGAAATGTCACGTCCACATTAGGTGATTGACATTTGAGAACGTCAATACCCAGAAATTCATTAAGGCTGGCAAAATAGTCTTCATGTGGGTGCCCAATGATACTGGAGGTTTGGTGAGTCAAGCTTTTTCTGAAGAGTATATTCGCTCATTTTTGTATAGATAGATAGATAGATAGATAGATTTACTTTATTGATCCCAAACTGGGAAATTCCCAATATATTACAGTATATTTTCTCTCTTGAGTTTTGAGCGTGTGGACACTTCCTGCTGCTGGCCGCCCTGACACCAGGACTTCATTTGGATAATTAACATTAATCTATTGCATCTAAATTAGGTGAAGTGGAATATTAAGGTGCTGGATCGAAGCTACTCCAGAGCTTAAAGGAGAAATCCAACACCTAGAACTATTGCACCACAATGCATCTGCAACAGAAAAATTCAGCAATAACAAACTTTGTTCAAAAAGAATGACTGATCTTAAGAGTGATTCCCGTCTTGGGTAACAAGAACATAACCAAGTAATTGTGGCTTGGCTCTTACCAAAAAATAACCACAGCACTGTGCCTTCTGAGTTGAATTTGGACAGTTAGACTTTGAGAAACAGAAAGAAGTGAGGAAAATGTGAGCTAGCACTTCCACTTAAGTTTGACAGTTTGATTGCTGCCTGAGACTGTAGGACCGATCCCATTCTGTCAAGAGTTAGCCATTATAAGCAATCAAGTCAAATCAAATTAAATCTGAAACTGCTAAACCTATTATGAAGCATGCTTTATTCACTTTCAAATAAATCCCCAAGCGGACTTGTTATAAAGTCAGATGAGGCACAGTGTCTACAGGATTTTGTAAAAGACTGTTGTGGATTTCTCTGACAGTATGATGGTTGCTTTTTCATTTCAGTCTTGAAGGACTGTTTGGGGGCCTGTGACTGTGCCCCTCTAAAATAGTGTCAAGGGGGCGTGTTGTTGTGGTACGAGCACAACATTAATTATGTTGTCTATCAAAACCATGCAAGCCTGCTGCTGCTAGCTGGACAGCTAACTTAGTTATTGTTATTGTGCTGTGTGGGGGGATTTTGAAAGCAGAAACCCACAAAGCACCAAAAATATTCTATACAATCAGAATACAATGTGTTTTTTAAATTTCAATACCTTATTCACCACTGAGACTGACTATGCACCAACACATACAGTGCTTACTTTAACTCACTTCAATCTCTGAACAAATATCTCTAATTCATAACAGCATGAAAAAAAACCTATTTCTCAGTATATGCCACGGCAAATCCAGGTTAGCTGAATGCGATAAGCACAAGAAAACTTTCCTGGAAACACTTCGGCTACAGTGACAGTGCCTTTGACAAGGAGACAAAATGTTCGTCACGTTGCACTCTGAACTGACGCCAATTACGTTGACAGCCGCCAGAGAGGCTGAGATGGAGAATGCAGAGAGTTTATACAGGAAAATCTTTAAGATGTCACATCGTGCCACACATCGCCTACAGTATGTCACCACTTCAAGAGAAAGGTATTCAGATAAATATTACATGAGTACCTCAGCAATCTCCATCTCAGTTAATACTTCTGAGATTATTACCATAAACATTTGCTGACCATTTTTTGTTCTAGTATTGCTCTACAAGCCTGTTTAGCCGTGCCCATAGGTTTGAATGACTAAACCATCCTTTTGAAGGAGGCTAAATGTGATGACTGATGGCAATGCTGCAAATGCCAACTCCAGGTATCCAGTTCCATATGCACATTTTCTCAGATACCTGTTGCCAAGCACTCTACCTCACATCATCACTTAAACTGATGGTTAATAGCGAGTTCTGTTTTGTTGTGGCTGATGTTTATAATAAAATTTGAGTATGATCTAATGGTTGGGTGTGGAAGTTCAGAATTTGCCTCTGAATGGGTCCGTTTGGGAGCTGTACTGGCCCACAGACTCCTTAGACCGCTAGTGCCCCGCACTCAGTAGGTATTCACCTCCGAATTCAATTACCATCAGCACATTTGGAGGACATTTCATGTTGCCATGATTCATTGCTTCAGTTAATTTGATTGTGCGCTTTATTCCTGGATCATCAGCATTCATGGAGAGGATGTGGCGCAATAACTGCAAAAAAGCAATTTAACTGTAAATGAGCCACTGTCATTGAAAGTGTAATAAGTAGTATACGAAGAAGCAAGTTAACACCATAACTCCCTATCATGTTCTGTATTGCAGTACATTTGGATGTGTTCCAAGAATGTTAAACATTAAAATATTTTAAGAAGCCATGTCCATTTGACACACGCATTAAAGATACTGAAATATCTCATTTAATGACTGTTTAATGAATGTTTTGAATTTTATAAGGGAAATATATATGATTTTACAGACCAAAGTTTTAAAGTTGTGAAATCTTCAAAAACAAGTAAGGAAATAGGAGTTAAATTATATGTAACCCCTTCATACAGACCCCTACTGTGCATGCCTGTTCTAGTATAATAAAATCAAATTCATATAACAAATATCACCTGAAAATAATAATAAAAAAAACTTGATTAAATTATGAGTGAAGAAGAGCATAACACAACAGCACAAGCAATATATGCACTTACAGCTTGATATACCCAAAACACCTTAAACTTAAACCTAAGAGAAACCAGTAAATCTTAAATTGGTCATGGCTTGAGTTGATCTTATCAAGTATGAAGGTGTTAAGTGGATTGACAGATGCAGCAAATTACTTTTTTTTTTTTTTTTAGATCTTTAATCAACAGAAGGCATTTCAGGGGAGCTTTTTGCAAAGTCAGCTTTGCCGACACTGCAAACTCTCTTGGGAGAAGGTGGCGTCTCATATGAATTTTGCAGGTATAAAGGATGCAACTGCAGTGAAATATCAGTTCGGAGAGAAGTGCGACCATGAACATTATGACAAACTCGGGACATTATGAAGTACGCATCCAATCTGCCTCCCCATATGTCTCCGTGCAAATTGGGCGAATCTATTTAGCACTGCATCTTCATTCTGGACATTCTTGCCTCAAGGCAGATTCAGAGAACTTTATCACTCAGACAGAAAATTGTCAACATGAGTCCATAATAAAAAAAAAAAAAAGATCAATAAATACAGTATATCTAGGAGGCAGGCATAAAAGCAGCAGCAGCAGCAGCACCAGATATCATAAACATAAGCTGGTATCAGTGTCGTTAAGGTGCACAGTGAGTCTTATTACTGCCTCATGGTTTATGTTGCTGAGGTAATCAATATTTTCTTGTAACTGTTCTTTTTGGCCAGTGGAATATCATAGTGATCTCCAGACAATATGAGTATATGTGCACACACACACACACACACACACACACACACACACACACACACACACACACACACACACACACACACACACACACATCTTAACACACATTATATTGGTAGAAAACACCTTTTTTTTGTTTAGCTCTGCTCTCATTTGGCACACGCAGATTTTGATAATATGGTCATTTTAATCAGGTGGGTGTACATATCTGTGGGATGAAGTGCAATATTCTAAAAATAATACACTGTTTTCTGAATTTTTAATGCTTAAAAAAACCACTAGACTGCTGTAAATAAGGTTGCTGAATTATGCCCCAAACTTCCAAAATTTTAGAGTCAGTTTCTGGATTATGAAAGTTGGTGTGTATGGATGTGTATTCTCTCCTCTTGCAGGTGTCCCGCTCTATGAAATCTGCAGTGGTAGTGTTTGATTTGGAAAAAAAAAAAAAACAGCCTTAATTAGTGACTCTTGGGTTACGATGTCACATGATTTGACAAACGTAGTCCCAAGACATGGAATTTGCTATTTGCAGTGTCTCTGAGAGAGCCGTGCCTCTGTTGAAGAAGGGTGATTTTCCTGAAGGCTCTGGCACGGCACACACACACACACACAAACACACACACACACACACACACCCCAGAAATCATGTCAGAAAACCACAGACCTTGCCTGCAAGCCTCCTTGTAGTATTACAACAAGTGGTACGACTTCTTTTTGTCATAATATGGCCTTCGGTTGTCACTCAGGCGCTTGCAGATGGGGATATGGCACCCATCAACACGTCCAGGGAATCTGTCCTGGCCAGTGATGAATGTCTGCGCTGCTCCTTGTAGTCCTTCCTTTCCTGGCTCAAGTGATGATAGCTGGAAGCAGGCGGTCAGCAATCGCAGTGCACACCTGTCGTCTGACCTTGATCACACAAGACTGTGACACACTGAACAGTTGGCTCGGGCACATGGCGCATGTCTTTGGAGCCCTGAGAGTGGCAGAATGTGGCCACCGTCTTCCCTGCATCAATTATCTGTTGGCCAGATCTACTGTCTTCCTGCAGTTGAAGCTCTAGTGTCTGATGTCGTTGAATGTGCCATACCCTCTCGGTGATTGCGAAACTTTGCACTGGCGTTTGCTGAACAGATACATAGATGGTTGGCGCCACTTGATAAAGGGGAGAGGATGGTTCCCATGGTGCCTCAGATCTCCCCCTGTGTAAACCTCTGCAGTCTTTACATTAGTGGCAGTGAGAAAAAGGAAAGGTCAGTGAAAAAAGGACTCAGTAATGAGTAGTTGTGTCATTCTTGTTAATCACCTCAAAAATTCATTTCGGCATGCTTGATGCTAGTGTTTCCAGGAGGCTAGTGGGACTGTTGCTCCAAGTGGTGAAGATGGCTTCACGGAGGGCATCCACTGTCTGGAACTGGTGTCCATTTCTGTAAACTTCCCTTGCCATCCAACCCCAAATGTTCTCAATTGGATTTAGATCAGGGGAACACGCAGGATGGTTCAAAAGAGTGATGTTATTTCTCTGGAAGAAGTCCTTTGTCATGCGGGCATTGTGAACTGGAGCATTGTCCTGTTGAAAAACCCAGTCATTACCACACAGACGATGGCCTTCAGTCATGAGGGATGCCCCCTGCAACATCTCCACATAGCCAGCTGCCGTTTGATGCCTCTGCACAACCTGAAGCTCCATTGTTCCATTGAAGGAAAAAGCCCCCTGGATCATGATGGCGCCCCCTCCACTGTGCCGTGTAGAAAACATCTCAGGTGGGATCTCCTTGTCATGCCAGTAACGTTGGAAGCCATCAGGACCGTCAAGGTTACATTTTTTCTCATCAGAGAATAAAACTTTCTTCCACCTTTCAATGTCCCATGTTTGGTGCTCTCGAGCAAACTCCAAACGGGCAATTTTGTGCCGTTGAAGGAGACAAGGCCTTTGAAGACGTTTTTTGTTCTTAAAACCCTTCTCTCACAGATGCCGTCTGATGGTTATGGGACTGCAGTTGGCACCAGTGACAAACTTAATCTGGGCCGAGGATCGTCCCATGTCTTGACGGACAGCCAATTGGATCCTTCAGCCCAGGGCCGGTGAAATTTTTTGGGGTCTACCACTTGACTTTTTTGTTCCATAACCCTCAGGATCTTTTAAGAAGTTTAAAATGACTGTCTTACTGCGTCCAACCTCAGCAGCAATGGCACGCTGCGAGAGGCCTTGCTTATGCAGCTTAACAATCTGACCGCGTTCAAAGACAGAAAGCTTTTTTGCCTTTGCCATCAGGAGGTCATGACAGTGTGGATACCTGACAGAAAATGACACTGAATCCACATTTTTTGCAAAGATTTGGGCTTTTAAAGGCTGTGGTCTTAAACTTTTGATCAGCTGATGAACAACCTATTTCAGTTTAATGGTTGTTTGCAATAAATTGCTTACTCAAATTTTGTGAGTGAGGGAAGTCAAAATATGAATTATGAAAACAGAGCTGACTCTGATCGGCTAATAGTAACGGAGCAGCCTCTGATTGGCTAACATGGTGGAGGGAAGAAAAGGAATGAGAGGCTCCACTGAACTTGTGTTGAAGTCGCAACAACTTGAAAAAGTCATTTTCATTTCATTAGGTAATTTTACATGCCAGAATATGCAGCTTTTTTAAATGTAAATGGCCAAAAAAAAAAAACCTGAGTACATTTTGATTTTGTGTTTTTATATCAAAATCCCTTGAAAACAGTGTGTCTTCAGTGGTGATGTCATGCTGAACCAGTAGGTGTGACCAAAACTTTCAACCAATAAAAAAACATCATATTTTTGAACCCTCCTATCAGATAAAACAGCTTTTCTCTCTCTAACAGATCTCCCATTGGGTTGCACTTTTGCAAGATGCCTCTTCGTCCTTATGTCCTGCCCGGCAAACAAGTAAGAAGCTCTTATGACACAGTTTCATTGCAACATCAAGCTAAATTTCAGTGTTTTCATGTTTTAAACACACCTCAGATTTAATAGAAGAGCATAAAACTGAGGAAGTGATACGCCAAAGATAATTTACCAAATTTACCAGGGGGATTAGTATGATATTATGGGCTGAGACTGGTTTCATATTCATTAAGGGGCACTTTTGCCATTTGGGTATTTGCAAAACAGCCGCATTTCCAAGATGTCCCATAAGAGATTCATAGAACCACACCGCAGTGCAAAAAGGAAAATTAAATTTTAAAAAAGACAAACAATCACATTGTAAATACAAACACACACATACACATAAACAAACACACAAAACAAGAGAAGACAGACTGATATGTTTGCACTGCCCAGCAGAGCAGGTTGTCATATTGAATCAGTTTTCCCAACAATGCACAAGTCCATCGAAATAAGAAAGCAGTGTCTCACAATGCAGACGTTAATAATCATGCAAGCACGACGACACACACACACACACACACACACACACACACACGCACACACACTAGCAGTGCCATGAGAGGCAGTGTTATGAAAAGGAATGCATACAGAAATTGGCAGTCACAGCAGGACAGCCCATTTAAATTTAGCCTAGACTAACAAGAGGTGAAAGGATGGGATTAACATATGGTGTTACAGTATGTGTGTGAGTGTGTGTGACAGTAATGAGCAAAAGTTAACAGCAGCCCACACATGACGACACTCACACTTCATTTGCACTCCTAGTTGTGGGAAGCAGCGCTGTGATTCCTGAAGTCATGCAGCGAGGATCAAACAGGAGATAGATTGCACACTGTGGATGTGCTGCATTTAGCTTTACTGCTAAATAAGCCCCCAGGTGCCATTACCGCTCTGCTGGTGTGTCTGGACCAGCAAAACAAGCGCTCCTCCAGACAACCTGGCAAACTGCTATAGCAGCTGCTGTCAGTAGCCTGTTAACTGTGTGTGCATGCGTGTGTGTATGTGTGTGTGTGTGTATGTGTGTGAGTGAGATACTGAAAGGGAGCAAGCAAGAGAGAGGCAAAGAATGAAGGTTCTGTCAGTTTGCCCCCCCAACTCATCATTGTGCGTGTGTGTGTGTGTGTGTGTGTGTGTGTGTGTGTGTAGCTGTGTGTGATAGTTGCAGGAGGAAATGGAGGGATCAGAGAGCTATCAGATGAGATGAGGGGCTCCCGCACACACACACACACACACACGCACACACACACACACACACACACACAGCAACACACACACACACAATGTAGGAAGTATAGGGCATAACTATGCAAGACTGACGATTCTTCGGTGGTAATCAAACTGTCATTCTCTACGGATATTAGGATTAGAGACAAAAGAGATGAAAGAGAGGA
>OMLB01042670.1:3312-15859 GCA_900302555.1 Myripristis jacobus
CCCCGCGGCCCGGCGGCGGACGGCCCGCCTCCCTCCTGACTTCAGGACATCAGCAGAGATTTGTGTGACGCATGTGGACTGACTTCGAAGAAGCCAGAGAGAATCGACGCTCTCAACCTAACGTCTTTTTTTTTTTTTCCTCCTGTTTTTAATCTATTTTTGGCGGAGTGGGGGAAGGGGGAGGGGTGGTTACCTGGCTCTTGTTTTTTGTTTTTAGTTTTTCGGGTTTACACGGCATGGTGCAGATGATTATTATTATTATAATTATCATTATATTAATTATTGTTACTTGCATTCACAGTATATTTGTTGAGCGCCAGCAAGAGCAAGTTCCACCAACATATAATAAAGGTCCCGATCTCACCGATCATTACAGTGACAAGTGTGTGTACATGTTAACGTTTATATATGAATTTAACAAAAAGGAATTATATCAATAGAGCAAGATATTTAGTTATCAAAAGAGAGGAAATGATTGAAAAAAAAAAACAAAAAAACAATCCAGTCCTTAATGCTTTGTACCGACACCAGTGACCCCTGACGTGTGCTGGTTGTTCCTGGTCTGCTCCCTCTGTCCAGTCCAGGGTTCCTCCACAGCCGAGAGGCCGCACGTGAATTGGACTTCATCTAAGACAAACTCCCTCAGCGGTGAAACACAGGACTTCACTTTTTATGTATTTGCACACTTAACTTTCATTTCTCACATCCTGGTACTCACTGCGAAGAGATTGAACACAAACCAGAATCTTCAAACCCGGTCAAGAGCTTGATGTCTGGAAAAAGTAAAAAAGTTTTTAAAATGGAAAATGTGCAGGAACCCTGTGATGAACTTTGACCCCTTTTTACTCGTTTCCCCCCCCCTCCTGAAATCCCCAGCTGCTCAGCAGGTTTGATGCAAACATTGTTAGTTTTATTTTCGTATCGATGTCTATGCTAATCTTTAATCCACAAAGAACTCAGGAGCCAAATGTCCCTTTTTTCCTCCTCGGTTCAGACGGCGAGCCCCGCCCCGGCAGCCGGGCCGGGCCTTGACTTCAGGCGAACGCGTTTGAGTGGCACAGCGACGGGCTTTTCAGACTTGAACCTGGACTAGAGACACGTGATAGCGAGGCAGCGTTGGAAGTGGCCAGCAAAGCCTCTCTTAACAAGAATCTCATCTAACCTTGGGTAGCATAACCCAGATTGATCGCTAGCCTCGGGCTAAACCTGTAATTAACGTTGGCCCCATGGTGGGCCAGAAGCTAGCTCACCCTCAGGCCCAGCCTGGACTCCCTGTTGCTCTTTGGTAGCATCTTGCTGTCTGTCGTCTAATGCTGCTGCTGAAACGCCATTCAGGTGTGAAAAGTCCTCGAGTCCGCTCGTCTTTATCTTTTCTCTAGCTCTAAGAAATTTCCAGCCTCGTTGGCCCAGCGAGCGTCCTCTCCCCACGTGTTCCCGTTTTGTTTTTTTTGTGTTTTGTTTTGTTTTTTTAGCGGATCCTCCTCCTGGCCTCCTTCTTCTTAGTGCTCGATGCATCGACGGGGGAAAAAACAAACATCCAGTATTGTCAACTGCACTGTGGCTACCACATTTATAAAATAAAGAACCAAATACTTTAGGAAGACAACATCGCAGCTGTGTGTGTGAAGCCTGTGTGTTCATGCTTGCCACTTGCAGAGAAACAGGAATGCCGAGGCTAAGCGTTTTTGCTAGACACCGATCCATCTTCCTCTAGTTTTCCCAGGGGTCTGGAGTTGATATTTCTCCTCATGGTGGAACTGAGCTTTTCTGTACCTTTTTGGTTTTTTGATCGCAAGCAGTCACGGCATCGTTTAGAAAACTTCTTAGACAAGTGTCTGTTGTCTCTTTATGAGTAAGGTCTGAAACCTATGCATGCCATAGTAAAGTGGTGGTAAGATCAAGTTAGATGTCTCTTCTTTTGATTTGGTTTTTGGTTTTTTTTTTTTTCTTTCCTTTTAGCCAGCTCACAGTGTAAAAGGAAGATGTCAACCAGTAAGTTGTCCACTGCTGACTGTGTGTCCGTTTGGAGAAAAAAAAAAGATGTGCAATTTGTGTGAGGGTGAAAAGATTTATATTAAAAACGACAAATGACAGCACTTGTCTTGATGCTGCGTCACGCCTGGGGCTGAAGTCTCTCTCCACTCCGCTGAGCATCACGCAATGACCGGAAAGTCCGTCCCGCTCTCCGCTTTGTGAGGTGACCGGCCACAAACCGAGGCACACACTTCAGCAAGACTCACTCCCATTCACAGAACAGCAACTGAAGCTGCCGCACGCTGAACTCGAGAGGAAAAATCCACCCAGGAGCCCAAACACAAAACTGATGACCCAGTAGTTTGTAACAGAACTGTGCAACAGAAATTAAGAGATTAAATTACAGCACCTCGTCACAAAAATAATTTCCGGCGCTGACTCGTCATCAGTGTCTCTGAATCCGTGGGTGGAGTTTTCCTTTAAATGTCAACAAGGTGGCACCGACATTTTAAAACACTAGAATTTTACTGAACAAATCCAAGATGGTAAATAAGAACTAAACTTATTTTTTTTTCCTATAAAAACTTTAACTGTGACTCTCGGGCTGACCTTTGACCAGAAACCCTCCGACACTTTGACTCATCACATTTTGCTTGAAGCTTGATTTTTTTTTTTTTTTTCCCAGGAGCTTGAACAGGGTTGACTGGATGGTTGCTGGTTCAAATCCCAGACCGGCTATTGAGACATTTGAATCCGCGTGGGTCAGGGCTCTACACTAATTTTTTCCCAAAGAATATGTGTGCCTAAATGGGGAAAAAAGAAGCCTACAAAGAAATGTAGTGGTAGAGTTTATTAAAAAAACAACAACTTATTACATAAATATTTATACTGCGTGTGAGTACGTGTGCGTATACCAGGGGACGTAAAACCAAAAATCATACATTGGCCCGTGCCTACTAGACATAAAGATCAGTGTTTCATATTAAAAGCTTTCCATCTGCGAACCAGCGGCATGCTTTTATTGTGAAGCAGGTCCATGTTTGCATGTGAGTAAAAACAGGCAGTTTTAAAACAGTCTGATATTTGGAGCTGTTGGTGTAGCAGCTCAGGGACACTGGCCATTTCTGAGATTAAAGTTGCAAATTTATGAGAAAAAAAGGTTTTTCTTTAATTTTTTTTCTGTCCTCGGCTCCACATGTGCTGCCCCCTGCTGGCCGTGTCTCAGGCCTGCAGCTGATCGCCTCAGCAGATTCTACTCTGACATGGGATTCAGGAACAAGGAGATCCTGCTGAGGAGGTTGTGGTTCTGGACTCAGACCAGCAGGATTTCCTTCTGACTGGATCCCACAGGAGGACAAACTGGTTTGTTTTCTTTGTGACTTTTGATCTCAGAATTTCTGAGTTTGTTCTTGCAAATTTGTGACTTTATAGTCTTCGGAGTTTTTTTCTCATAAATTTGAGTTTTTTCTTTTAAATTTACGACTTTTAATCTTGAAAATTCATTTTTTTCTTGTAACACTGCACATCCCCCAGGTCCCCTTTTAAAAAATAAATAAAATAAAAATCTACGCTTTAATAAATCATTCAGCTGGCTGCTGCTTGGCTGAAGGTCCAGACCAAAACGTCTCCGTCCCTCTAAATGTTTTATTAAAACGTACAAAAAGACTTTGAGAGCAAACCTTTAACTTCCTCTGCTGATGCAACATTTTGGTATAAAAACAAAACGTGTTCCCAAGGAGAACCCCAGCCGGCGAGGACGGAGTCAACGAAGGAAACTTAGTTCATGTCCACTTGAAGATCGGATGCAGGAGCTCAGTGAACGAGTGCCTGCGTGCCTTTGAGCAGGACGCCGGAGCCCCAGTGTGTCCAGTCATGGTGTTTAACTGCAGACTGGAACCAGTGCCCGTGCTCAATCACACTGGTGAGGAAATTACCGTTTTGTTTTTTTAAAAGTCCAGTACAAGTACTTATTCATGAAGTAAGTTTTAACAAGTTCAAGTTGTTTGTAAGAGAAAGACGAGACCCCACCTGATTTTAAATTTACTCCAGTTTTCTTTATTGGAAGTTGGATATTTACAGAAACATCCAGCATCTTAAACAGTGACATCATCATCCTGCAGTGGGTGTACGTTAACATTCAAACCAATAAAACCTTCACAAATCTTCAAACATCCTCTCTCATCCACCTCATCCCTTCAAAATAAAAGTGTTTCTCTCCCAAACTGAGATCTTGTTGATTTGTGAATGACCAGGTCCCGCCCAAACTTCCTGTTCCAACAGGAAATGCATCAAATCAAGAAAGTGAGAGTCCACTTCATGGGGACTTTAAGTCAACAGACCAATAACAGCGCCACCTGCAGGAGGGAAAAGAGCGTGAACATAAAGAGTGTGAGTGAGGTCCAGAGATTCTCCTCATTTGGGGTTTTGATGAGGTTTTCTTTTTTTAAATATTTTTTTGCCATTTAGACTTTTTGTTTTCAATTTCAGTTTAGTTTTTATTTTTTTTAAAATGTTTTGGGTTTTTTTTTTTGTCAGAGGTGAGATTCAAAAAGGTCCAAAAAAGTACAGTGTTATTAAAACCCAACCAGATGAACAACCAAACAAACTAAAAACATTTTCCCTCCAGTTTTAGCTTCAGGTCAAAACAAACACAGTTTCAGTTGTTTATTATTTTTAAAATTTTCCTGGTGAAGCCTCATTTTTATTTCAGCTGATGAAAATGTTTTTTAGGATCCTCCGTCAGACTCGGCACTAAATCAAAACAAAAACAAAAACAGCTCCTTGGAATAATTTGTCAAACGGCGCTCCACAAACGTCTGAGTGGAAAGTCTCTCTGTGGGTCACAGCGGCGCTTCCTCCTCCAAAACCCCTCAGCTCAGTCAGAAACGTTCAAACTCCAGCACCCATTAAACGGCACTTTCCCAAAACAATTCTGCCCTGAATCAAACATTTTATCAGCAGATCTGACCAAACTGAGCTGAGCTTTCTGAGTCTAAAAAATTCTCTCAGGCAAACGGAATAAACATCGTCGAGGTTTTCAGTAACACTGAAGTCGATGCTGACGCCAGAAAAGTTTGTGATGCTCAGCTCTGTGTGTGTGTGTGTGTGAGTGTGTGTGTGTGTGTGTGGGGCGCGTCCCGTCAGCCGGAGGGAACCTGCTGCTTGTGGATCCATCGCTTCTTGAGCTTCTCTGCTTTGGCTTTGTGCTCGGAGGCTGCAGGGAAAACAGCAGGAGAGAAAAGTCTCAGGCAACAAAACGACTCATTCTTTTACTTTACATCTGTTCCAAACAAGCAGCGCCATCCTGTGGTGTGGCTGGGTCGCACAGCTGATGGGGTTTTTTTTTTAATCCCCCCAGGCTGATATTCTCTATTTCTACAGAATACGGGCAGCAGCTATTGGCTGATTTACTGCTGATTAAAGGAAAAATACGCAGGATTTGTTTTTGTGGTTTGGAAACAACACAGTCTAGATGGAAAGGGGCTCCACGCGCATAGGGTGGGTTTTTTTTTTTTTTTTAATCAGGACCTGTTTTTTCTAAATCCTTGAAGGGTGTATTTTAAGATTCTGCCAGGTCCCAGGCTGAAACAATGTCCCATGGGGTTCATTTTTAACCCTTTCCGAAAATGGAAAAAATAGAAAATAGCATAACTTTTGAACCAGACATGCTACAGGGACAAATGAACACATTTTGCCAAACAATTTGGACCCAGGGAATCCATTAAAAGGGTTATTATTAAGATTCAAGCAAATTTTGACTCCATTTCAGGACAAAAACTACAAAAAACTAGGCGAAAATCGTCAGATCACATCTACATTTCTCTGTTTACTAAATATTTTTACTAAATATTTTGGCATAGCTTCCTATTGGATGTGGTGCTGTCAATCTGGCACGGCGCTGTGCTGTGATTGGCTGGGAGCTAAACACCCGAGCTCAGCAAAACAAGCCGCTTCTAGTGGCTCAGAGGAGATTTTATTATATTACAGGTACACTGTTTTTTTTTTGTCGTTGTTGTTGTTGTTTAAAGGAAGATCCTTCTCATTCTACCTTTAATCTGTTGTTGTGTTTTTGATTTAGTCTGTAAAAAGTCAAAAACACAGCCACAGCCTGATGGGAGGTGTTCAGAGCCCAAAGTGACGTCTGTCTGACCAGCAGCCAGAAAAAACAAAAAAAACAAAGTATGAATTTTATAAAGATATGAACAGAGAAAAGGAGGGTGATCTTAGTAATCATAGTGAAGCCTGAATCAGCAAAAGTTTGGAATTTTCACTTTATACACGAATAAAATTATCTAACTAATTATTAATTGTCTCAATTAATAATTTCAGCGCGACTCAAATTCGACCGTTTTTGTGATGAATTTCAGGGATTCTGAAATTCTAATTGTCAAATTACGAGTGGAAATAAAACTTGACCTCCTTCAGTTCGTGTGAAGACGGTGCTGCTCCTGCTCCGTGAGCTCACTGGGACGGCTCCAAAAGCACTGGCGTTGTTTCCATTCAATGTTTCCGTTCCTTCACGGCTCATTTATTTTTACATTATTACACCAACTTTCCATAACGTGATGATTTGAATTCTCAGGATTTCTGGGACGAAGGGAAAAGGACCGGAACCCGCTCGCCCAAAAATGTGAAGAGGCAGCGATTATTTAAAAATTAAATTACACAGATATTTGGCCTTTTTTTTGACATTGTAGGTATTTTGGTGGATGAGGGCAGACAGTTTTCTCAAGGGCGGCCCCAGTGGGATTTGAACCACCAACCCTGGCAGGGTCAGGCAGGCGGAGCAAGGCACCAACAGGAAACAAATCAGAAACGTCAGAATTTATGGTTTCAATGCACGTAAGACGCCCGGCCTTCCAGCAGGCGACGCTGGGCCGGCCTTTACTTCAGTTTCAGGGTCAGTCTGAACCCGTCTGATGTGACTCTGAGCGAGTTTTCCTCCGGGCTTCTGATTTGAAACGTGGAGACACATTTCAATACGCTCTCATAAACCTCAGTCTTTGAGGAACTGGGCGCACGTGCACGAGCCTGGTTCCCACTCCGAGGCATATCCACAAACAGACGCTTTCATCAACCGTTTCTCTGCCGGCTCGCACCGCCAAGTCATCCTCAGAGGAGCATCGGTGACTGCTTTGTGGCGCTCGTGTCCAAACCGACGTTACACGCTGAGGTTGACGTCCGAAGAACATTAACAGCTAAATAAAAGGTTGATTCTGACTTGTAATGTCATTTAAAAGAATGATAAAACTAATCTGACAAAAGTAAACAGTACCTTAATAAACGTGCGTGTGGTCATCGAGCTGAACAGACAAAACGTTTCACAAAAACTCTCTCGTGGTGTTTCATCTCATCACTTCACCGCCCGATCGCTCCAGATAAACCCACAGGAAATAAGCTATGGTTTTTTTTGTTTTGTTTTTCCCCGATTTCCCCTCGGGGATCAATAAGGGCTTTCTGGTTGCTCTAATGGCACTTTAATTTGAAGGCGACACGTTGGATAATTCAGTCCGCTGCTTGTTCTGTTCATCTGTACGACCAAAACAAAGAAGTTTTTAATGATGGCTAGCGTTTTTAAAATTTTTGGCCTTCATGGCTGTAAACACACGAGCATTACAAGTTGCTGTACTCACCCCAGCCTTTGTTGACAAACTGCACGGCGGCGCTCTTCTTCCTGCCCCTCTTGTTCTGAAGGGAGAGGAGCTCGTTGCCTGGAAACGGAGACGGGAAACGGGTCAGATCTGCGTCTGCATCAAGTGACGCCTTCAGCTGAAGAACCAGGAGACGTTTCCAAGAGGCGACTCTGTCTCCGACTCTCGTCTTGAGCACAGAAAGCTGAAGTGTTTTCTGCTCACAGCTAAAGACGCTGCAGCTTGGGAGCTTTGTGCATGAAGTAATAGATTACATTAGCGCTGAAACCATCAGTTGGCTAATCAATTAACATCCGATTAAGGGAATACTCGTACATTTTGGGCTAAACACCCTTTTCCCCGACTTCCCCAGACTGAGACCAGATGTTAAACACTGGTTCAGTTCCTATGGGTAGCATTTCGTGTTAGCTTAGCATAAAGACTTGAGGTCTATGGGAGTCGTTAGCCTGGTTCTGTCAAAGTGAAAAATAAACCTCTCAGCTCTTGGAGTTTTTTTTTTTTTTAAACGAGTTGTGTAACCGCTTCTGTCGCTTCGTGCCAAAAGCTCACAAACTGTCCCGTCTCTGAAGGCCACAGTCGCCCAAATCAGAGCTGAAGGGTTTTTTTGAGCTCGTGTTGTGGTTCTTACTTGTGGTCCTGCAGCTTCCGGGGCCGTAGAGTCTGGACTGGAGGAAGTCCAGCGCCGCCTGCTGCTGCGAGGAGGCCAGCGCTCGCTCCGTCACCGTCTGCACCGTGTAGTTTCCCTTCAGACTGACAAGCAAGCAGCAGACAGCTCAGACACTCACACACCCTTACCTCCTCATTATGTACAGCAAAACCTCACCTCTGCTCAAGTGTGTGTGTGTGTGTGTGTGTCTGATCCACAACACTGGATTTCTATCTCTCCATTCACTTCCACACAAAACAGCTCCCACAATAAAATAACACTTTTAACACAGAAACCAGCACCAACAAAGAGGATTATGACAATATAATATAATAACAAGTCCCAGTTCCCATTTTTTGTGTCATTTCAATTATTTGTGAAAGTAAATCAGGTTGTTTCTCCCAGGCGGAGGGTTACTACACAGAAGCTTCCTGCAGATGCTACCTGCCGGATCTACTTTCTAATCCAAACAGGACAATAACAAGAAGAGAGGCGTTTAATTTCCTCCAAAAATGGGAACTGGGACTTGTTGTTTATGATTTTGTCATAATCCTGTTTGCTGGTGTTGGTTTGTGTGAAAGGAGAGAGAAATCCAGTGTTGAGGATCAGCAGCTGATGAGGAGATTTCATCTGACTTGGCAACAAATGACACGTTTCCAAATTATTTCTGCACCATAATAAATAATCCATCAAGGCAGCATCTTGCAGATTAACTCCTACAGAATAAAACCCCAAAGCGAGTCAGTAAACGAGTAAAAACTTCACCACCGTGTGAAAACAATCTGCAGTCACATACTTGCGCACATTCGGCGTTTTGTTTTGTCCCTCGTCCTCTTTCGCCGATTGTTCTCCTTCCTCGTCTTCGTCCTCTTCATCCTCCGGCTGCTCTGCTTCTGGGGGACAGAGGACGCTTTAAAGGAACACTCCAACGCTTTGGGCAAAATTCCTCTTTTCCCACTTCAACACACAGATACAAGATGTTGTAGGCAAGATGTCACATGATCCGCAGGGTAACTCAGACAGCCTCAGAGCTGCT
Organism: Myripristis jacobus; assembly: GCA_900302555.1. Taxonomy (NCBI): domain Eukaryota; kingdom Metazoa; phylum Chordata; class Actinopteri; order Holocentriformes; family Holocentridae; genus Myripristis; species Myripristis jacobus. The sequence goes on from OMLB01042670.1 coordinate 12,620, forward strand.
GTGAGGTTTATGTTTTCACTTTGACGGAGCCAGGCTAACAACTCCCATAGACTTCAAGTCTTTATGCTAAGCTAAGAGGAAATGCTGTCCACAGGAGCCAAACCCCTGGACATACAGAGGTGGAACTGGTGTCCAACATCTGGTCTCAGTGTGAGGAAGTCGGAAAAAAAGTGTTTTGCCCAAACGATGAGTTTTCCTTTAAGAGAAAGTGCAACAGGAACCTCACGACATGGAACGGCATCAGTGAAGTTTTAGATTTAGGACCTGAGGATGAATGTACTGCTCCACTCAGTTTAACCTCTTCAGCCCTGCCAGTCCCATCATGATGGTCATCATTACAGAAGCACTGCCTTCAAACCACTTCAGATCCTACAGTTTCCAAAGATCCTGAACATGAGCTGCCCAATGCCAGAGAAATGTGTCTAAAATGATGCACAAGACATGCAGATCTTTTCTGTTTGATCTGATTCTGCAGCCGTGAAACAGCAGCAGGCGTGGCTTTGAATATTTAATATCATTTAATATGGAGCTTCAGTGAAGCTGCAGAGACACAACATGGATGTGATGTCTTGAACAAGAGCTGTTTTTTTTCTAACTCTGAGGCTACTTAAGGGGAAATTTAAGGGAAAAGTAATCAAATTTCATGAGGTTAAGTCCCTCATAAAAAAGTAAGGAAATCTTATGTTTTATCACAATTTATAAACTGTTAAAAACTGTTTAGATTTTAAAAGTGTTGGTCAAGTCAACAGCAAACTGTTGTTCCAAAAAATTATGATGATTCACCAAACAAACAAACAAAAACAATCTCTGCAAACTGAGTTTCTTTTGAACACGAGCGAGAAGCTGAAATGTGGCTGGAAGGGGCCGGTAAGCCTCAGCCTGAGCCCGGCACCGGCTTTACCTCGCTCTGCACACGGCTGCTGCTGCTGCTGCTGCTGCTGCTGCCGCCTCTTCTTCCTGTGAAAAACACAAAGAAAGACGAGAGTCATCCTCATGAAGGGACCGACGGGTGGAAGCTGCAGGGTCGTCCCGCCCCGTCCCGTCCCGTCCCGTAAACTCACTCTGGAGACGCTGCGTCGATTTCCTCCAACACGTCCGTGGGCAGGAGTTTCCTTTTCTGTGGGGAGAGAAAGCAGAGCGGCGAAGTCGGTCACACAAAGAAAGACTCAAACACGCCGACGTCTGCCCGCCGCCGTGTCCTGGACGGGATAAGAAGAGCAGAGGAGCAAACCGGTCTAAAGGATAAACACCATTTTTGAAAACAGGCCTGATCAGGGAGAGTTTTCGATCAGGGTGAGTGGGCTGCTGTACATGTTTCATAGGAAAACATGAGCACATAATAACCCTGTCAACTCCTAATCTGCTGCTTTCTCTCTGGTTGGGATAAATCTGTTCTTCCTGCTCCACGTGGGGGAACATCAGCTGACGGGACAGAAACCCAGCCGCTCTGTGGCTGATGACATCATTTTTGTTGTAAACATTAAGGATTGTCGAACGCCTTAGAACCACAAGCTGTTCACACAAATGTTTTCAAAAGATGAACAAAGCCGGAATCCGCCGAACCATCGTCGACCAAATCAAAAAGCTGCTGGAAAAGTTTGGAGGCTATCAGTTACAAGACAAAACACCAAACAAACAAACAAACAAACAAAAAGCATTTTGCCTGCTGCTCAGATTTAAAGCGTCACTTTCCAAAGACATCACTTTGGTCTTTGTCTTGCATTTAATTCGCCACAAATTCTTGATTTTCTCTTTGGCCTGAAATCTTAATTCAAAAAAATTCAACTCAACAACTCCCTGACGGCCCTGAGTCTCAGGTTCCAACACAGGGGAGGTGAGCCACTGAGCAAGGCAGCGCTAAACTAGCAGATTTGGCACTGGAGCGAAACGAAAAGGCGCAGTGCACGACCGGCTGGGTCTGATGGTTTCTGAAACGGCTCCCTCAGATGTGGACGGATACCTTCTGCTCCTGAAACAGCTCCTGCCTCCTCCTCCTCTTCTCCTTCAGCAGCTCCTTCTCCCTGAACACAAAGAGCGCACGACATTTAACGTCATCAACTCCTCACTGAGTCCAGCTACCACACATACAGCAGATTTATTATTTACTTATTACAGAATCAATTTAAGGTAAAGACACACCAAGCAGGTCATGCTGGGTTATCAGCAAGCAGACTAAATGTTGCTCTAAACTTTGGTGATGGAAAATCTGTCATGGTCATTTCCAGCGGGGTCCCTTGACCTCTGACCTCCAGCTGTGTGAATGAAAGTGGGTTCTCTGGGCACATTTGATTCCTGTGTGATGATGTTGGCCCCCACAGCAGCCAGTTCACTGCATAAAATGACCTCTAGTGACCTCTAGGAGAATCACAGCCTCATGACACTTTAAAAAACGTCTCTTCTCTGCTGCTGGAGGGGGAAGCAGCTGACAGACGCGCCTCTGAGCGGAGCCCGGAGTCCGGCTGCCCTACCTCCTGGCGGTGTCCAGCGCCCGCTTCAGGCTCTGCAACGCGGACGCCTTGGACTCCTCGAACGTCACCTCCTCCGGCGCCTCGTCGTCGCTGGAGTCGAGCGGGGAGCTGAAACTCTCCGCCGCGGCTGCTTTGGGAGCCGGAGCTCTTTCCCCACGTTGCTTCTTCACCATCTTGGCTGGCGACACGTCATCAACCTGCGCCGGGAGGGTTAAAGCCAGGGAAACTGTGTGTTATTTGAGTCTGCCCCCTGGTGGCAGAAACACGCAACAGCAGCGCCGCCGGCGGAAAAACAACGGAACTCCAGAAATAATATTATTGTGCTGCATGCTCACCTAAATATCAAAATGTGGCCTTAGTGTCTTTTCTTCTTTGAAAATAACTTTGTTAACAGATTTATTTGCAAGTAAAAGGTGTATAAGGACGAAAACTTTTTTCTTTTCTTTTTTCTTTCTTTCTTTCTTTCATTCATTCTTTCTTTCTTTCTTTCTTTCTTTTTTTTTTTTTTTTTTTTTTTTTTTTTTTTTTTTTTACAAAGAAACAATTGGTTTAAGATAGTGATCAAAGTCAATAATTAATTCGATAAATATCAATTGTAAGTTTTTTAAACATTCACATTTGCGTTTATATAACATTTACATGACAGTAACACTTTGTTGATAATGTGTGCATTATGTTCAAGTGGACTGTTTTTGAATCATTTCAAGGTAAAATGTGATATCCGTACAGATTTTACACGTGAAGCGGGCAGCGAAGCTCCTCCAGAAGTTAA
>OMLB01042671.1:3970-17698 GCA_900302555.1 Myripristis jacobus
CTGCGCGTAACTGATTTCATGCCAAAACTTTTATCTCAAAGTGTATTTGCTAGTTGTTTGATTGTGTGTGTGTGTGTGTGTGTGTGTGTGTGTGTGTGTGTGTGTGTGTGTGTGTGTGTGTGTGTGTGAACGTGTGTGACTTTGCATACCTGAGTATAACCATATACTATCATGCATGTGTGTGACTGAATGTAGAAGCACCAGCTAATATCTGTCAGTGTCAGCCTGTAGCTGAGAGTCTTGGTATGTTGATATGGTGCTGCTGTGTGTGTTTGTGTGTAAAGTTCATCTCATTTTTGCGGTTTCAGGTCTATGGATTGTTCTATGGATAGTCTGATATTTATGTCATCATGGCGGAGTCCCATTGCAGAGGCCAAGCTTCAAGTCAAGGTAGAATCGCAGCAAACACATGCGTACCTGTTGATCACATATATAACGGCCATGCACCTACATCATTTCTTCATTTCTGCCATGATGTCATCGAAAAAGACTTTCTTTGGACCCAAGGCATGAGGACCAAGGGATGCATTAAAGGACCATAGTGGTGTTTTTGCATATTTTGGCCCTTATACCACAAATCACACCGGTTTACTACTTCACATTCCTGCTGATCATTTTTCCAAAGTACACAGTGCCCTTTCATATCTTTAAATGCTTTCTGGGTTTTGTTTATTCCTTATCCTGCAACCAGCCGCTCCTTTCCTTACATTTATTGTAGTATGAAAGTCACTATAGCTGATACTTGATGACTTGCTTGAGATACAGCACATCCATCACAGTGAATATCCTGTCTGGCTTTATTTTTTTGTCGAAGTCATTTTGTCGTCGTGTAGTCTTTCAGTGTAATACAGTCATTACAATCTGCACGTCCTCTGAAGTGTTCACATGCTGGTGGGAAGCTCCTAATTGCCAGACTTCAAAGTTGGCTGCCAGCAGTGTGGCATTCACATGCTCTCTGGTCAGAAAATCAAACTCAGTAGAGAAATAATAAGCAAATCTGGACATCATGAAAAGGATATTGTGGATTTGGCTGCTTCGTCCTCTGAGGGAGGGGTGATGGTCCAGAGCAAAGTCGTAGAGTTACAGAGTTGGGTAAGAAGGACCTACAGTTCTGCTCACTCTGAGTCTCCTACTGAACATGCTCCTGTTCTTCCCCATCGTCAGAAATTTAGACAGTGTCCTCTGTCACAGGCTGACCGCTGTCCCGATGGTCCGATGTCTGTCCGCACAATCAGACAGCCGTCGATAGTCACACTTGAGTCAGGAATGCGATTCTGCAGCCAAGTCTCGTTGTCACCTAATGCCGGATTCCCGAAACTCCCTCTGACTCCTCGTCAACCCCCGCCAGATCATCCATCTTGTTAGCCAGTACCTCACATTCCCCATGATGATAGAAGGGATAGCAGGTTTATATTTCCTCTTCCTTTCATGCCATTTTACTCTTGTTCTGCAAGTTCCTTTGGTACTTCCAACCTCTCACCCCAGAATTCGGCCAACTCTTGTAGAGCTGTTGTAGTGCTTGTAGTGCAAAAATATAATTTCAAAACACCCCCTTTTGAACACCCCTGACTCATAACCCAGGCACAGATGTTAGCCAGAGCAGCATAGAAATTTACGATTGTTTTGTCAGTCCAGCGCAAGAATAAGAAAGTGTAGTATGCTCTGGAAAACTCAGTAGTGACGTACGGTATGTATGCAGTGTAGTCAATGAGCTAAAGCATGCGAAAACACCTTTAACTTCAATCAGCTGTAATACAAATATAAAGAGCACTATGAATAAACTATTTTGATGCATTTGAGTGCAGATTAGCACTCAAATTTGCAATAATCTTTTGGCATTTGGCTGAAATTTGAACATTTAAATCTGCTCTGACAGCCGCACTCGCTGTCAGAACACATTTGTCAGAACAATGTGGTTATTCATCGCCATATGAATTTGTCAGGGTTAGGAGCAAAGTGTGAAGCAAACCAGATCTTCCACATAAACACTAATTCTCTTTCCCGCTCACCCTCAGAAAAAAAGGGATGAATCAGTTTGTCTTTCTTGTATAATCCTTTTTTCTTCTGTTCTGTCATAAAGCAGGATTTGTTGAACTAAAATACCAAGAGAACATCACAACACTAACAGAGACAGAGGGAAGGGTGCGGCGGGGTAAAAAGGAGGCTTCGGCTGCAGGGAGAGGAGGGAATACTCTGAAAGAGGGGATAAATGATGTCCAGCTATGAGCTCTCTTTCAGTCACATACACACACACACACACACACACACACACTCGCATGCACATGTTAACACACGTTCTAGCTTTCTCTGGATTTGTCTTCATCTGTCTCCCTCACTCTCATTGTTTTGCACACCGGTCATGATGATTTAATATTTATCTGTACATGTCTGACTTGATGCCAGAGTTCCCGTTATTGTCTGGCCTACTGTGGAAAATCCCTGAGTCACTCAACTGACATCACACACACACACACACGCACACCGATACACACATAACACACACTCTGTTTAACATGCACACATGCACAGTGGGTTTGGTCACTAGTCATCAGAGTCACTCAGAGGTCTTGATGATAAATTGGTCTGCTCATAGCAGTATGCTTCTCGTCTCCTCTTGTCTCACAGACACTGTCTGTTCTCGTTGCCTCTAATCTTCATTTCCCTGTTTTCCTCACTATTTATTTCATCACCTCACCTTGGCTTCTTTGTCTCTGCACTCCTCTCTTTCATCTTAACTACTTTACATCTCTCTTTATGTCTGCATCTCCACACCTCATCTCTCTCTCTCTCTCTTATTCTAGGTTGGGGGTCTCCAGTTGGAGGGTTGTAGCTTTGATGGATCTCGTCTGTCTGAGAACCAGCACGACTCCACCAGCGTGTCAGCCGTCCCACCCTGCTACATGGCCTGGGTTGCACAGGTATGTGTGCTAAAAAAAAAAAAAAAACAACTTATCAATGCATTTCTATTGAATTTGGTGGATAGATTGGCTTTTGGCCAGTTGCAACAGTTGAACAGATTTCAGTCGTGATCCAGGTCTGAGAAACTTGCTTACAGTTACGTTTGCAAGATCAAGAAATCCATTTAAAATTCACAGTTACAGTATGTAAAATGGCATTATAGTGACAAAATGCGTAATGTCATGGAGTGTGTTGTGTATTTCCTCCCAGAGCTCCAGTGGTGCCTCCGGCGGTTCAGAGGAGAATATCTGGCTTCCTCTGTACACCAGCTCAGAGAGGGTGAAGGTGGTCACCCAGGTGTCGCTGCCGTGTGGAGCCAACGCCAGCCAGTGGATCCAGACAGGAGCAGCTCTGTTCCTCAAACAGCAGTAACACGACTCCATGCTGGTTAGGTCAAGAAGACAGTGAGTGTAGGGCCTTCTGTGGCCGCTGGGAGCAAAGATGTTTCCAGCCTGGAGAGGATAATGTTATGCAAGGCTGGATGTTGCAAAGCGTAAACAGGGAAAAAAGTACGAGTGCTCCAAATTATGGAGGCTCATGTGGACGGCATCCCTTTCTTCCTTATGCTGCGAGCTTAGGGGCCAGAAACGTCTTAATTGTTATAGATGCAGTTACAGTTTCCATTCTGCTGTCATTTCCACACAGCCACTCCAAGTCCCTCTTTGCCGGCAGTCAGTTAAATCCAGTCAAGGGCACAAGGCAGAAGTGGAAGTAAGACATAGGAGAAAAACATTTAAGGAGTCATTTAGACCTCAGTGGTCGGCTACAGGATGTCGACAAAAAGCTCTTTTCTTTTCCTTTCATGGACCAAGAGAGCCGGGATAGTCTGGATATGCACATGAAGGAGGAATTTGTTTTTTGAATGCCCGGCTGTGAAAGTTCCCTAACTCTTAGTTTGATCAATTTCTACCCTAGTCCTTCATTTCATAAAAAATATTTTTACAAATGTTTATCAGTGTCCTCTTTAAGACGCCGAACATTGACTGTCTGGATCTCTTTACTGTAATTTTGCTTTGTATTTATTCTCTTCAAAATAAATATGTATTTAGTGTTATGTAATGCTATGATTGTCATTATTCTGGTTACCAATTTGGTGATTGGGGGGGCCACTCCCAGGGTCACTCTGCTTTTAATCTCAATTCAAAAATGTGCTGAATTTGCATTAAAATTGAGAACAATATTGCCATAATGTGAAGACAGTGCTGGCTGCTTGTGTGTGAGTGTTTCAGCGCTGGGTTGACCCTCCATCACACACTATCACTTGCAGCAGTTCAATAAACAGCTCAGTTCACTGTGTTCTCTCTGTCTGTCTCTCCATCAGTTCTGGGCTTTACTGGCATGAAACACTCAAGTATCTATTGCCAAAGCAAATGGTGATTTACTCTCTCTTTCTGTCTGTCTCACTCTTTCTTTCTCTCTCGCTCTCTCTCTCACACACTCACTCACTCACTCACTCTCTCACACACACACACAGTTAGTCCCTAACCTCTGTGTGATTGGTTCTGGGTTGAGGCTGAGCAAAGTCGGTGAAGCCATGATGGATGGCCACAGGGCTACAAGAGGAGTGGAAGGGGAGAGTGTGTTGGCATGTGGTAGCAGAGCGAAACCAAAGGTGTGTATGTTTATTTGTGTGTGTGTGTGTGTGTGTGTGGAGAGAGTGAAAAAGAGAGAGAGACAAAGACTGTAAAATTTGATTGATTTCTTAATTAGGAGTGTATTTCTGTATATGCCTGCATTCTGTTTATGCGTATGTTTGTGTGTGCGTGTGTGTGTGTGTGTGTGTGTATTTGCACTTGTTTGAATGTATGTGTGTGAGTATGTGTGACTGTCTGTGGAGACAGGGAGCAAGCAGAAATGAGGGAGGAGCGGGTATTGTGTGTGCACTGCAGTGTGACAAAATGGGAGTGAAATGGAACAGCAGGTTTAAAAAAGAGGATTGGATTTCAACAAAACACAGCCCTCTGGGTCAGGGAATGAAAGAGAGAGAGAGCGAGAAAGAGCGAGAGATGGATGCATGGAGCAAGGGAGGGTGAGGAAAAGCTATAAAACCTGTTTGATAAAATGGTCGAGAAAGAAGAAAAGGCAGGACAGGACAGGTGAGCGAGGACGGGGAGAGCAGGGGTTAAAGCGAAAGAGATGGATGGAGAGGATTAGGGAAAGAAAATAGTGAATTATGGGCAGCAGGGTGGAGTTTGAAAGAGAAAGAGAAGACAAATGCCATGCCCTCCCGTCGCAGTGACAGTGAAATGTTCTCTGAACAGCACAAAGGAAAATAGTGCTCACAGCTGCTGAAATACTGAATTGCAGGTCAAATGGATCCACGTTTTTTCAGTAACTACAGTCACTTCATATGAACGACCAAAAAACCCTCACGACCTCCATGCCATCTCACACATGCACACACTCATGCACCCGCACACACACACATGCATTTTGCACTTCTGCTGATAGCAACAGCAAAATACAGCGACACACTTCTTATTTAGCTCAGCTCCAAAGGCGAAGATGTTTAGGTGATTTGCTATAAGCTACCAGGGAAAAAGAACTTGAGCATTTTTTTTCTCATCTCTTCAGTTTTGATGACTACTAATTCTGCAGACAGAGGCTTAACATTTATATCAACATCCCTGAGCTAAAAATGCTTTGCCGAGGGCTTGTTTCCAAGGTAATGTGTTTGCAAAGTTTGTCTTTATCACAAATTAGCGATGCTAGGCACCAGAATGTGTCGTGATACATTATGACTGTGTCGATGTTTCATCACTGCTTCAGTTTGTTTTTATTTTTGATCGTATTCCCATGCGTTGTGTCATCACTGCTTCCCATTTAAGCTTTGGGAGGTGTTTCAAATGCAGCGCACATATCACCACCCTGCAATGTGCAAAACTGCCTCCCAGAGTCCTTTCAACAGAGCCATTTGTCACGAACTGAACCCTGACTTCTGTTTCATAGGGTCTTTAAAATCAGTTTCTCAACAGCAATAAAACCCCAAGTGGAAATGGAGCAACATAATGAGGTTTCTAATCTTAATGCTCGGTCTCTGTTCCTCTCTCTTCTCTTAGTTCATTTCTTCATTTTTCTCTCCTCTCTCCATCAACACTTTTCCCTCCTCTCTCTCTCTCTCATTCTCAGCCCCCCTCCCTCCCCTTTCTATTCTCCTCTCTCCTCCCAAATGAATTCCTCTATTGAGAATGTTTGGGTTTTTCTCTGTTGTTTAACTTCAATACAATACTGTGCTTATGTAAAGCTTTCCTACACAAGAGACATAAACACCAACATTTTCATGTTTTATCTGATAATTTCTCACACACACTTCATGTCCACATAAATATTAAAAAGCATAAGGACATAAACAGTAAGATCAAGGACTATTCATTCGATTGTTTTCTTATGGATGTGTTATCTTTCCATCTCAGACTTGAGTCAGACATGTTCACGTTCATTCAACAACATTTAGTCTGTCTCTGCACAGCGGCAGCTGTCGACAGCTTGGCACCCAGAGTGGTTTGTGAGTTTGCTTCTGGTGGGTCCCATAAAACAAGCATGGCAAAAGGTTGTTTTGCGTTCTAGGGTGAAACTAGATTTCTCATTTGGGTCTGAGTCTTTAAACCACTCAGTCAGTAGCTACATTTCCATAGCAGGGCTGCATGGAGCTCATAAGAACCAGAGCCAGCTTGCATATAATGTCAGATTGACTAACTGCGGTATTCAGTTACACTGCAGCCAAACAGTAACATCATCTCTGTTAGCAAGAGGAGGGAAAGCAATGAGCGAGAATAAGGAGTGAGCGCTGGCAGCCGTTCCCAGCCCTGCAGAGAAATCCAGGAGTGTGATGACTGCTTTGTCCCAGCACAACATGAGGCCCCCACTGCACACTCCCATCATGTGCTCCCACAGCATGTCCAAAGTCATAAGAGGCTAGATTTACACAAGGACATGTCTGTCTCTGTGTGGGTGTCTTTGTGTGCATTTGTTAGTCTGGCCACATCCAGCATGTGTACCAGATAAACCAAACATAAACGTCTTGTCCATCAGACGAAGGGTTACTCTGGCCAACATTTGCCAGTGAGCTGAAAGCTGAATTTGAAAGGCTAAACATGAGCTGTAGTGTGTTTCTGTAGAGTTCAGAAAACGGTGCTGGTGGAATCCTGGCCAGAGAAATGAACACTGTTGCATCAAGGGGTGCAAATTTTGAAACTTTCATCAATCTATTAGTCAGCAACATTTTATTTGTTCTTGTTCTCAGGATGTCCTTGTAAAAGAGTGGCTGCTCTCAGATCTCAGTGGCCCTCCCTGTGGAAATAAAGGTTATAATTAATTGATTAATCTATTAATACATGTATACGATTGTTCTTATTCATTTACAGAATAAATAAACCATTGATAAATTGATTTTCATTAACAGTAAATGATCAACTTCCTAATGGCCAATAATCAATATCAATTAATCATTAACCTAATTTATTTATTTGACTACAATATCACATTTTCAGGGTGAAATTAAATGTGAATCCCAAGTACACTGGAAATAAAGTTATTAGAAAGTGATTATCTATAGCTAATTATTTCATTATGACACCAAGAAAGAAAAAAAAAATCGACCTCATCACAACAAATGACAGGAGGCAGCGTACTGCAGGCTGGGTTAGCCGCCTGGCATCTTAATATATTTTTCGGATAATTCATAACAACGCAAAATAAGTATAAAGTCATGAGAAGTGCTTACTGTAGTGTAGTTAGTTTGTGCGTGTGTTTTACAGGGCATGAAATGAAACGAAATGCACAAAATCCACCTTTAAATACAAGATGAGACAAATGAGTGTGTTTAAGCCTCGGGAGGCAGGATATCAGAGTGCAGTGGAGCGGAGAGGTGGCCAGGCCGACACCGGCCGCGCTGTAAACCTTCTCAAGATGTAATGTGAGGCCGTCCTGTTTATTGATTGCACACCACACACACTCGGGTGTGTGGGTAAAAATAGAACACAGATTTGGTGTGTCAGGTTGAGTATGAGCATGTTCGAATGTGAACACGTGTGTGTGTGTGTGTGTGTGTTTGCAGGCATATGGGGGCGTATATGTGTGTGCATGTTTGTGTTTGTGTGTGTGTGTGTGTGTTACTGTCAGTGTCTTCTGCCCCTGGAGGGATATCACGGCTGCAGCAGAGAGTCAGAGGGGCTGACAGATGACCACAAGGTCACAAGTTGCTCTCTGCTCTTCGAGCCTCTCGGGAGGCCTGCAGACACTTGAGAGTAATTGTAGCGTTTTTTTCCTCCCTGTTCTTTCCTTGTTTTTACTCCCTTCTCTGTTGCTTTCCCCTCATTTCTCCATCCTTTAATGCTCCTCCTTTGTTTTCTTTTCCATTTGCTGCTCTTTCTCCTCTCTTCTCCCCACACCCTCCTTTTCTTTCTCTTGTCTCTCTCTCTCTTTCTGTCTCTCTCTCTCTTTTCCCCTCCTCTAATCCCTGATCTCCCTGCAGACTAAAGGGATTAGTGTATTACAGGAGACTGTTAGGCACTATTCCTCCAGGAGCTCTCTCCATCTCCAATACCCAGGACTATTGACTGGTTAATGTGAGTGGGAAAAAGAGGGATCGGCAGTCTGCCCGCTCTTTTTATATCAAGGGCTGCAACCTATAATTGTCCACTAGCTTAGTGTCATTTGAAAGGGAGAATTGATGCAAAATTACAACATCAACTAAAGCAGACCGGGAAAAAAAAAAGTCCCTGTCAAAATTCAGGTAAATGGTGTTAAATTAGCTTGCAAAAATCACTTCTGGGTTGTGATTTTGAAATGAAATTGTTTTTCAAAGAAGCTGAAATCCACTAGTTTGTGACAATATGTGGCATAATTTTTCGCCGGCGTGTGTCAACATATTTTTAATGTGGCAGTATGCTGTTTAATTCCCTGTCTCTCTCCACTAATCCACGATCTCCCTGCAGACTAAGGAGATTACTGTATTACAGGAGTCTCTTAGACGGTATTCCTGCAGGAATTCTCCCCATCTCCAACCCAGACTACTGAGTGGCTGATGTGAGGGGGGGAAAAGAAGGATTTGGAGCGTCTGCTCTTGAGAAAAATCACCCCAGATTCATTAGCACCACACAGCATAGATGAGAGGATTTAGATAAACATATAAGAAGAGAATGGGTTTATATTACAGTCTGTTTTGTCTTGTTTTTTTTCTGTTATTTTCCTACTGATCTGTTTTTCATTTGGTTTTCTGTAAAGCCCCTTTGAGCTTCAACAGTGATTAAGGGCTCTAAATGAATTTGAACTTGCTTTTATATTTTATACTAAAATGTAACAGCTTATTATTGCCGCCAACTATCTTGTTATTTACCTGACCTCACCTGAAAACTGATTGGGCAGGGCAGTTTGGTGTTTTTTGTTTTTGTGCTAAACATTTTAGCAATGATCTCTGTCTACCATTAAGTAGGAGATGGTTACAGTTGGTGTATCTCAGAGAGAAATTTGTTTTTTGAAATTATTAGTGCCAATCCATAATGGACATGAATACTTAATATGGAAAACTGGAGTTTGCCTGTTCCAGATCTCTGTTACTATACACTTAATATTAGTTTTTGTAGGGAGCAGGAGGAAACAAACGTAAGAAAGAACTTAAATATCATTTGAACTGTTTTCTTTTGTGAGTGACAGTCAGATCGGCACATGCTTCTTCTCTGCCTGCTGCTTGAGAAAATGAACACAGTCACCAAAATGCACACAAGCAGTCTTGTACACATATTGTCAGGAAATATACTCTGACTGAGTTCTTTGGTGAGAAATTATGCTTCTCGGGCAATGGGAAAAGAAAACATATATCTGCAAACAAATGAAATCAAATAAAGAAATGAAAGGCAAGATCACAAGAGGCTGTGGTACAGTTGGTCCTCAGCTAAGCACCGCGGAGATAAAAGAGGAAAATAAGTTGATACGGGAAGATTGAATTCAAGACCTCTGAATTTATGAGCCCGCTGAGTCCAACTATCGTTCACGTTTTAGGAGGTGCTTTTTTTTATGAACAAAAGAGAATAACAGTTCACGCTGCTGCTTTGTTTAGTAGCCTACAATGTGCCAGTTTATCAAAAACGAGACGTGCCGATTTTCACTGCTGGATGAACATTTATCCTCTCCGCATGACAGCAGTTTGACACCATTAATGTTTCTGAAAAGTTAGGAACGACACTCATCGTGAAACAGAAATTGTGCAGACACAGACACAGTCGCTTTCCCCCCTTGTCCTTCCATAATCGTGACCCGCTCAGAAATCCATTTTAAGGCAACAGAGACCTTTATCACAGGTACTGAAAGCTCGGCTAGCCTTTTACAGTGTTTTTCCTTGTTGGATCGATGCCGCCATCACCGGCCACACACGCCATCTAAAAGCCGTTTTCTGGATTGATTTTGCATGGAGACTTCAGTCTGAATCAATGGCATTCAGACTTGTGGCGCAGTATTACAGCGGACAGAATGAGAGCTCTCTTCTGGTGCATCTCTGCGTTATATGTTTTGATGAACCTGCTTCCTGCGCTGAGGATGCTTATCGCCATTTAGACCTTTTTCTTTTGAATGGGCACCGCTGGGTTTTAATCTCTTGTGTGCCCTTGTTGTTCCCTGCGGACACAGTCCTAAATTATCTGCACCTTACTAGCCATCTGATATTGCCGGCAAATCCACTCTTAACTGATTCTTGAAGTTACATAAGAATGCAGCAGGTAGAAACAGGCACCTGTACTGTGCTTTTGTTGTAAAGGAAAAAACAATCCTTCAGGAGATTGGACCATCTATCCTTCCTCCTATAAAAGAGGCAGAGATGGAGGAAGGGAGAGAATAAAAATGATTAAGAGAAGATGAGAGGAGGAGGGTAGACAAAGAAAACCAGTTTCGAGTGGGGGGAAAACACTTCAGGAGATAGTGCTGCCTAATAAAGAAGAGCATGCGAGAGCAAAAGGGACAGAGACAGAGGTCCGGTGTTTTAGTGAGTCCAGTTTGGCCCCAGTGATCCTCAGGGTGCTCCATCTAATATTGAAGAATGTTCCAGATTAGGGGGCTGACAGTGGCTAACTGGCCGGCTGCTCTAACCCCTCCCCTCTGCCGTCACAGCCAATGAAGCAGCTTAGATAAATAACCTCCTCAGACCGTCGGCCAATCACCAAACTCAGCTCTCATCTCCGCTGAGGGATGCCCTTGAGCGAACTCACAAGCGTACACGCACATTCTGCGTGTATGCGAATCAAACCCGCATGCACTCTCACACACACACACACACACACTGCTACACACTCATCGCTTAATTCAGCCTCCTTGAGGGCAGCGGGCCGCTCAGTGCCGATGTTTATGGTTTCTCTGAACCTGCAAATCACAGTGGTTACGGCTGGGCGGATTTACGACCACGGCCCTGTCTACCAGGCCTTAGACAAACCATGGATCACCCTCACCCTCACACACACACACACACGCACACACATACTGGAGACAATACGTGTACCCAGACAGTGTATGGGCTTTTTATGTGATTTAACTGGCCGTTGTATGCTAAGCGAACCTCTCTCCGGTGTGTGTGTGTGTGTGTGTGTGGAGCTGCGTAGGTGTTCGGCCATGCGGTTGTGGCATCTGCACCTCGCTATTAGATTTTTTTACATCCCATCTGAACTCGGCATGCCATGTGGTGTGAGTCAACGGTAAATCATTCATGCTGTCAGATGTAAAGGCAGTGATTAATAGGCAACTTTTGGAGGCAATATATCTGGGCGATATTGCTTTTTGCATTAATGGGGATTGGATGGGTGGATTACACTGTGCACCATGAGGGGCAGAGTTATAAAGACAAAGTAGTCAGCAGGGATTGTTGGCAAAATGTCTCATCTTATAGAAATGCCTCCACTTTGCCAATTTATTTTAAACACACACACACCATTAGCATACATATCCATGCAGCCAAAGCCCACAACTGGAGGGAAAATGGAAAGCAATGCCAATATGTACTAAGAAATGAAAGCATTTTATTGAAACAATATTGATGATTAGAAATATGGATTGACCGTGACCACTAATGACCACCAGCCCCCAACCTGCAATTTGTATGCCTTGAAAGAGTAAATTATGGACGTGCCAGATACTCAATATATATTCATTAGAGTCTTTGGCTGTTCAGCTGAATGCTCCTGGGCAGGTGGTTATGATCAGCAGAAACAAGACAGAAAAAGAAAACACATTTTTACCTCATTGATTTTTTACATCGCAGTTTCTTTCATATGATTCACCTGGTAATAAGTTTAACAACAAAAAAAAAATCTGAAAATATATATTTTTAATGCTCTTGGGTGAGGGGTTTTGCTCCTGTCATAGCACTCTTGTTTTATTGAATAGACTGATTTTTCTTTCTTTTTCTCACTGATTTTTCTTGCTTCTTGAAGTGTGGCAACACACACACACACACACACACACACACACACACACACACACACACACGTTTTGTAGTAAAACTGCTTTTTTTAGGTGGGTCAGACACATGGGTTCACATGATCTATTTGAGGACAATGGCTGTCTTTATGTTTTTATTGAGAAATCTATATCATCTATATCGATATCCATTTTCACAAGGGGGAATGGAGTCTATCCCAGTATGCACTGGGCAGAAGACAGGGAGCCGCCTCGACTGGCCATCTTATGTACATGTGGTATAGATTTTTTTTTTTTTTTCCCCAGATCTTAGTGGGCGCAGAGACGGCATTCGAGTGTGATTATGTTCATGTGCATGCATTTCTCATATTCACTCATTTGTGCTCGTTTGTGTTCTTGTGTGTATGTATGCATCTCTGTGTGCATTCAACCATGTATGTGCAGCTCACATCCGTGCATTCCCGTGTGTGTGTGTGTGCGTGCATGCGTGCGTGCGTGTACACAGGAGACAGAGACTGTTATCTTGGCTTTCGTGTGTATCATCAGCGTTGCATCAGCAGAGCGGTGGAGTATTACTGGGACCTGGCCCAGAGCAGCTCCTCACTCTTCATCATCCGTCTCAAGGGCCACACAGCTCTTGCCAGGGCTCCCACATGCCTGGAAAGTCTTGGAAAGTCTGTGAGTGTGATCCGAATAATTTAAAACCTGCAGACTTGTCTTGATTTCTTGAGTGCGATGCTCAGTTGCCGTGTGCAGAGTACCCAGCATGCAAGTGAAGTGACTGCCCTGCCGATGGGTCAGCCACATCACAGCACCGTCATTCAGTTGTGCACCTGAATCGACTCTTATCACACCACTGAACGGACGTTATCAGTCATAATCACCCTCACAGCTTCGGGTTAAAGAGCCCTTTGGCACCTTCTAGTAGGTCAGAGGGCTCTTATCATCTGTTCCTATCGTCAATCTGTCTTAACCAATCAAACGTCACTTTGGGCAGTTTTTGTTATCTCAGCCTTTGTTAGCTACTTGATTAATGTTAGGAAAGGGTTTGTCATGATAGTTTAGGTTAGGAAAAGGACATAGCTGAGGTTTGCTAAAAAAAAATGGATATCGCTCTTGCTGGAGTCAGGACTTCATCCCGGGGCTCTGGAGTGAAGGTCCGTGTGATCGATCCATCCACCACCCCGACCACCTCCTCCTGTGACCGACTTCACTGGTCGTTCTACTATGTCATGGCGCCTCAGACTCCAGGGATAGATGATAACTACACTCTGACCCTGGAGAGAGTGCAGTAACACCCTATAACCCCCAAACCTGTGGGGGTGATCACCACTGATATTGTGTGTCTGGTGTGTGTGCATGAACATATGC
>OMLB01042672.1:13752-33004 GCA_900302555.1 Myripristis jacobus
ACTCCTCACTGCTCCTGATGGACAGCTTGGCACCTTGCATGGTAGCCTCTGCCATCAGTGTGTGAATGTGTGTGTGTGTGTGTGTGTGTGTGTTTTTCCCATGTCCCACTACCAGCCACATGAGAATATTATCATAGCCTGTGACTCAGGCTGTGCTGGCCTCTCCCTTCCCCTTCATAGCCCGCTCTGGGATCCTGTTGGCACCAACTTACCCTGAGCTACTTGCAGTATTGTGTGCATTTGTGAGTGAGCTAACAATCAAATAACTCTCATCCAGGAAGGCAAGAGGGAAATAAGTACCAGGGAAAGGTTAGGAAAGCTACGTGTCCCTCTGAAGGTGTTGAAAACATTCACATCCTGGAGCCACACTGGTGAAACCTAAAACATTTAGACATGAACCGCCAGAAAATGAACAGTCAGCATGCACTTGAGCTGGTGAAAACATAGTTAAACTGAAAACCTACACATAATGGTATTTGCATGATTTTTAACTGTCAAGAATATGAGTGTGGTGCTATCTCAGTGTGTGTGTTAAGTCTAATGTTTGCATGTGTGATTGCAGGGATCGTTTGACCAGAAATGATGCTATTGGCACCACATACCTGAACCTGGCCAAGATAGCTTCCTCTGGTGGAGAGATAGAAGGTACGCATACAAAAATGACATAAATCACTTGACAGAAAGTTGCTGCTTTGTGCATTTTAAGTACAAAATGTCGAAATAACTTTAAAGTTTAATTTGGCCTGAAATCAAATGCCAAGTAATGCTGCGTTACTAAAAACTGTATTTAGTCAAAACTCAGAATTGAAAGACTTTGCATTTCACTTAAATATATTATGAGATATTCATTGTTGTATGTTGTATGACTTTGTATGAAAAAAAAGATGTTGCAGTTGTTTCTTTTGACTGCCTATTTCGGTTGACTTTCTAAATGGATACTTGCATTGTCCTTTTTCTCTTGGAATAGAGGAACATGCGGGAAGTGGGGATATACCGTCATATGAAGGTTCACCTGTACTCTTTTTTGCTGTGTATGCATGTCAGGGCCGAAACCACCATTTCAGCATTGGGGGAGACAGACATTTTGGGAATGCCTGAACATTGAATTGCTAATATATTCCAGCAATATTTTTGGGGGGGACATTTTTGGAGTGCCTGAACATTGGGGGGGACTTGTACCTCTCAATGTATATGGGCGTTACGGCCTTGATGCATGTGATGTGATGCACTAAGCATGATCTGTGTGCCAAAAAACTTAACACCTCGTGTGTATGTTGCTGATAAAGCCGCGAGCTGCTCTGTTTTGATGTCAGTATTAACCGTAGCTTTTAGATATGTCGAACTCCTACGTGTGATGCTGTAGTGTCCGCCCTCTCGCTTTCCCGTCTTCTGAGTGTTCACTGTTTTTACGCCTCAGCCCGTCCGTCACCTCTTCATCATACAGCAGCATTAACCTGCTATTAAACTTCCTCGCTTTACTCAGCTTAGTTTTAGTCTGTCCATCAAGAGGTTAAATCTGTTTCCGTTTCCCTCGCCAGCTAACACAGGAGAGTCTGAGGTGGGCTTCCTGCCTGCCTTTGGACCCTGTTATGTCAACTTGTACGGCAGCCCCAGAGAGTTCACCGGTCTGCCAGACCCCTATGAGGATCTCAATTATGGCAAGGTATTGGAGTCGAAACTTTGTGATCTCTCATGCATTTCCAATAATGAACCCATCGATGGGATCAGCAGAGTTGAGGAGGAGGTCAAACCAATTCCTCCCTCTTGCTGATTCTTCAGCAATGATTTTTCAGCATTTCACAGCAAGGCTAACCTACTGATCAATGTGTTTTCTTTGCACAGGGGGAGGGGGTTGCATACAGAGGCAGGGTCCTCGTTGAGCTGTCCACCAAAGTAGAAGGCAAAGCTGACAAGACAGTAGACAGCATCTCCAGTGATGACATCCTGGTGGCCCAGGTATGGTGATTTGTGTCTGATGAGAGTGGTGAAGTTCAAAGTCCACAAGGTTACCCTAGCACAAGATTCTCATGTTAAGAATGGAATAACGATTTATTAAAGTTCAGGTTTCATGCAACCTAGTCTCAACAGAGCTTTCAGAGATTAAAAAACAAACAAACTCAGGTAAAATAGAGATAAACACATGGAAGGAGTAGACAAGAAGGCTCAAAGTGCGTACAACACAGTCTCAATTGATTTAGCAGAGGTTAAAATAGAAGACATTCAGCTAAAGATTAACACATGGACAAAATAGACACAAAGGTAGAACCTGTATGGTTTCAGTAGGTGTCCTAAAGGTTAAAAGGAAAGCAGTTCAGTTAAAATAAAAATTGATACACCAAAGGAACGGACAAGGGTCTTGAGTCTTTACTTGAAATGCTCCCTGAGTTTGGCAAGCTGCAGCAACATGTAATAGCTTTGAAGGAGAGGGACATGCCACTGGCAACTACTGAACTTTCCATTGAGTGGCAAGAAAAAGAATGATGCGTGATAGCACAATGATTGTGCAACTTCTTTGGCTCTGACACATAAAGGTGAAGTCAGCCCTGACAAAGTGCAGTTAGAGGTTGTGCCTAAACTCGCCCGCTGTGTCTGAAGCTTATAGAAAAGTGGATGGGGAGGTGGTGTAACTTGAGAAGAACCGGGACACTGTAGACACAAAAGAAAGAGAATTGAAGTGAATCCATATGAAAAGGGGCTTCCAAATGGCCAACCATGTAAAATAATAGATGGGAAACCACTTGAATTCTTAAGTATTTTTAATTGGTCAAAAAGTGCAAAAAATGTGTGCATATAGAGGTAAAGAAGACAAAAAGTTGGCTATATGCAGGCTACACAAGCAGCACATTTCCAGTGAAAGCTCGTCATCAAGTAACATCCTTAGCTTTTTAGGATTTAATTTTTAGGACAGTCTTATTCATGGAGTGCGATTAAACTGCTTGTTAAAAGACCGGCCTCCTCTTCATCTGTCTTTCTGTCCTCCTTGGCTTGTCGCCTCTCCTTCCATCCATTTCCTTTCCTACATCAGAAGTACCAGAGGAGGAGGAAGTATTGCCTGTGTGCCGTCTTCCACAGCGCCAGCATGATACAGGAGCCTGGTGAGCCAATCCAGTTTGAGGTCAGCATCGGTAACTATGGCAACAAACTGGACACCACCTGCAAGCCACTGGCCTCCACCACCCAGTACAGCTGTGCTGTGTTTGATGGTGAGTCATACAACTACAGTCTCACCAGGGAAACCTTTTTTAGGTTTATTGTTTTCCTTTATTTTGCAAGGAAGATTATTACAGCAACTGGAAAAAAGACAGGATGTGTTGGAGAAACAATCTAGTCAAACAGCTAATCCAAGGTAGTGCTCCAAAACCACTTTGGCATGCAACTAATGAAAACAAGAGTGGTAACGTTTGTTCTGTTCTGTTTTGAATCATTAGCATGTACAAGCTGTCTCCTGGCCAAGAGAGTTACATAAGATGTAAAATTATATTTCAGCTGCTTCCTGACTCTTTAATCCAACACATTTTTTCATTTGAGTGCAAAACAAAACCTGCAATTTAACACTCATTTGACATGCTCAGCAACATGACTGCATGAAGTTTTAGCACAGGTGGGAATTCATCCTCTAACTGTGGCAGTGTTGCATTAGTTGCTTGAGAGCAACACAGGATTTGATAGTTTCTACCACTCTCACACTGTATAACCCAAGCGTAGACATCACCTGTTCAGAATAACAGATTTGGCTATTTAATTTGTTTATAATTTGACTAGGTAACCACTACTACTACCTGCCCTGGGCCGACACCAAGCCGGTGGTGGTGGTCACCTCGTTCTGGGAAGACATCAGCCATCGCCTGGACGCTGTCAACATCATCCTCTACATCACTCATCGCCTGGTGAGAGAGTGTTTTTTTTCTGAGAGTGGATCAGTGTCTTGGATCTAATGCATGATGTTGTTTTAGCCATTAAGTCATAGGTATTATGTTTGAGACATGGATTTGTACTAGTATGAGAGCCAGGTTCAGGTTTGTGAGCTGAGGAGAGCAAGACTGATGGGGGGCTTCATATATCCGGATTAAATACTCACTCTGCTCTGTTCCTTGTTGCAGCAATCGAACCTGAAAGCATTTAAAAACGCCATTTGGGCTAAAGTCAATGACAACCAGCTGGCAGAGGTGTGGATAAAGTTGCTCAGTCAACTCATTGAAGACCTAGAAAGGTAAGAGGGTAAGAGGGGAAACTGGTTAAAATGATAATAGCTATGGGAGATACAACTAAGACTGAACAGGTATTATAGCAAACACCGCTGCCTGATAATAGTAATTTGCAAAGATTTTTTAAATTGTCTCTCATGTGATAAACTGAAAACAGGGTCTGATTTTGATGAATGCTTGATTCCACCTCTGCTGGTCCACAACACCTAAGTCCAGTTTTCATTATGAATTAACTGAAATAAGTGTAAACTGACCCGCGCCTTGTCTCTGCCGTTGTCCAGTTTCCCAACACCGGAGCTGGACGGCCGACCCAACCTGACAGCCCTGGACATCCAGATCAAGAAACTGCGAGACAGCGCCATGGCAACCATCATGGAAGTTGCCCGACGGATGAGAGAGGAGGCCACGGAGATTATAGACACTCTGGCAGACATTGAAGAGTGGCTGGACAAACTGAAACAACTGGCTGAGGAGGTAAAAACACAGCAAACACATTTTCCAGCACTAACAAGTGATGGTTTCTCAGTGACATTCATTTCAAGTTGACAAGTTTTGAGGGATGCTGGTTGGAAAGGCTATGAGGTAGCAATGAATTGTAATATTTCACTGTGTTATCCTGCACTTTGGTGCTTTTTTTATCTTTCTGAAATGTTAAAAAAAATTTGAATTACCTATACATTATTTGTTCTAAAATCCATGTATCGATGCAATGCAATTAATAATTGAATCCATAATTGACTGTGTTTTTTTCCGATGTCCAGCCTCAGAACAGCATGCCAGACGTCATCATCTGGATGCTGAGAGGTGAGAAGAGGGTGGCGTACAGTCGCATCCCGGCTCACCAGGTCCTGTTCTCCACATACAGCGAGGAGGCCTGTGGACAGCACTGCGGCCGGACACAGACCGTCTTCATGCAGGTATACATCTGTACTCAAATTGATGGAGATTAGTTTCTTGTCCCAACTAGTTATTTTGCTGTTAGATCCCGAGTGAGGAGCTCTGTCACCAGCCTCCATTTTTTTGTGAAATCCTAATGTTTGTGTGATTTTATGTTCCCTCTCAGTACCCCATGGACAAGAGCAAGGGCTTGAAGGTGCCGGTGCAGATTCGAGTCAACATGTGGCTTGGCCTGTCTGCGCATGAGAAGAAGTTCAACTCCTTTTCTGAGGGAATGTTCAGCGTCTTTGCTGAGCTGGTATGTTGTCCTTTAAAGAGAAAGAAAGTCTATTTTTTGTCTTGTACTCAAAGAATGAATTATCCATTTTACTCCTGCTCAAAGTACTGCAGATTTTTTTTTTATTGAAAATACATCAATACTTTTTAACATTTGAATGCATTTTTCCATTATTGTATTGCTATTTTTACTTAAGTAAATGAGTGAATGAGTTTTCCACCACTGTTATTTAGACATTTATTCAGAGCCAGCGATTCAGAAAGCACCAAAAACCATTGATATTTATTTTATTTTATTTCATTTTTACATCATAGTATGAGAACCAGGCCCAGGTGTTTGGGAAGTGGGGGACCACAGGACTGGTGGGCCGCCACAAGTACTCAGATGTGACGGGCAAGCTGAAGCTGAAACAGGAGTACTTCATGCCACCCAGAGGATGGGAGTGGGAGGGTGACTGGTTCATTGACCCAGAGAGGGGGTGAGTAAGACTGAGGAAGACTGAACCTGGTTGCCGCTGTTATTTTGTGAAATATTGAACCCTTTGACCAAGAGTAAGACCCTGCTACTTGTTATTGCCCCTCCCCAAAATGGGAAAAGACTAGAAACCTGAACTCATGGTTTAGCCATAAAAGCATAAACAGGACAAGTTTAGTTGTAGAAGCACAACTTACCTTGGCTTGCTGTGTGTGCAGGACCCTGGCTCCTGATAAGGCTAAGGGGGACTTTTAAACTGGAGTTGCAGTAGTGGTGATTCAGGTTGAATGTGTTTTTCCCAGCTCAACACACATGATTGTGCCTGTATGAGCTTAAGCGGAGGAAGTCTCCTCTGAGCTATTTACATTCCTCTCATGCCGCTGACCATGATTTAATGACAAAATACCAGACTGTGCCAGCGAGCTGAGATCATGTACTCGTGGAAGTCTTTTCCCACAGCACAAGATGTGACTGTCAGGATCAAAATTCAGGTCACTTAATCAGTCATCAGACACTTAACCCCGATAGACTTTGAACTATAAAAATGATTTGCATTACTTAAGAGAATAATTAATGTATTTTTTTCTTTAGCTAACCTATTTTTCCCTTTGGTTTATTGGGTATTGTGAAAGTGACAAGAAAATACTGTGAACATTTAGCATAGTTATGAATTTATCTATACCGATACACTGTCGAGGAGCAAGCACCCAAAGTTTTCACTGCCCCTTCACTCCCAAATTCAGACTCATGAGTAAGTTGACAATAATGTAGTAACTTCCACTCTTGCACAACTTATGTAACTGTTACTACATTAACTGTCATACAAGGTGCTGTACAGTTGGTACGTGAACTTCAGGATGGCCAAACTTATTATTGTCTCCATATTGCTGCACAACTTGAACAAATTAGGCTTGTCACGTGCAAACATTTTCCTTCCAGTCCACATCCTGTTAACTCAGGCATCACCACTGTCTTCCACTTTCAGCTTTCATTTGTACGATACTTCATACAGGTATTATCAATGAATTTCTTGGACTCATTTATTTGTGCATCAGAAAGATTGTACAAATCACTAACAGGGACATAATTCGTTTCTCATTTATGCGAATTAACCTATTATTCAATTTAGTGTCTAATCATAATAGAAGTTACCGCAAGGCGCTTTACATAAACCCAAATTTTGGCTCATCCCATGAACCAAAATCTCCCCCATGAGCAGGCTCTTCATGACAATGACAAAGAGAAAAACCCTTGTAGCAGGGAGAAAACCTCACACAGAACCCAGCTCTGGGTGGGTGGCCATCTGTGTCAAGTGGTTGAAAGAGAAAAGGGGGAGAGTGAAAAAGAGAGAAAAAGAGCAGAGGGAACATAGTATGATACAAGTTCCACATAGAGATGTATAGTAATGTCAATGGTAATAATAATGTAACACTACTACTACTACTACTACTAATAATAATAATAATTAGAATAGCAGTTGTAGAAGGGGGCGTTCAACAGGAATATGGGGGCAGTAGGTGGCTTGTAATCACAGATAAAGACTCAAGCTCCAGAAATGGCTGAAGAAAGTGACAGAAGAAGGAGGGAGAGAGGAGAGAGCACAAAACTACGGGAGAGAGAAGATGCAGAGTTAGTGACATTCATTACTGGGATATGAATGTAAGGTTGGAGAGAGAGAGGAGAGAGAGCTCAGACTCTATGAACCACAAGTAAGCCTGTATTTTGGGAGCACAGTGCTCTAGTGGGGAGGTAAGGTATGAGCTCTTTAAGATAAGATGCCTGACCATTAAGGACTCAGTAGGTGAAGAGGATTTTAAATTCTATTCTGGATTTTACAAGGAGCCAATGCAGAGAAATTTATATGGGAGTAAGATGATCTCTCTTCTTTGTTCTGGTCAATACACGTGCAGCAGCACTCTTAATCAGCTGGAGAGGCTTTGGGGACTCGTTGGGGCAGCCTGAGAGTGAGGAGTTGCAGTAATCCAGCCTAGAAGCAGCAATGCATGGACTAGTTTCTCTGCATCTTTTTGGGAAGAGCCCTTTTTTGTAATATTACGCAGAAAAAAGGCAGTCTTTGCAGGGCGTATCCTGATGAAAGATCAAAGAGAACTGTTCAGTCCAAAAGGGACTGGGTAGCTAGCAGTTGACAAGACAAGTGTTTTGACTGATTAACTGGGATATTAAATCACAGGGTATTAAACTTATATGTAAATACTTTAACCACTAATATGGCTGATAGCAAGGTTACTCTCTGCATGTAAACACTGTCACTGACAACATCGGCATCCCTTTTCTTCACCCACACACTACTCAAAGATCCTCCATGTTTAATAAAATATTACTAAACTGACCATCTGTCGAGTAGCTCTATCATATTTTGCACGCATGCTGACATCAGGCCTTGTGTTTCAGTCTGTTGACAGAGGCAGATGCGGGACACACTGAATTTATGGACGAGGTGTTCCAAAATGAGACTCGCTTCCCTGGCAGAGAGTGGAAAGCTGCGTCTGAGCCCTTCACCGATGTGGTGAGCGCAACACATTTGCAGACAAATGCAGTACAGTGTGGCTGTAAACACAGCAGACATAACGCACACAAGCCCAGTTCCAAACCCTGGCCTTTTCTGTGCATATTTTGCATTTTGTCCCCTTGTTCATTTGGGTTTCCTTCACATGCTCAGATAGCTCTGTGATGGACTGGCAGCTTATCCAGGCTGTCTCTGCCCTCTGTCCAATGTATGAATTAGAATATACTGTTTGAGAAAATGTATGAATGTATGCAGCTGACAAGGGTTGTGTTGTATAGAATGGGGAGAAGAGCCAGAGCCCGGGAGAGTTTGACTGCCCTCCAGGTTGGAGCTGGGAGGACGAGTGGACCGTGGATGACAACAGAGCTGTGGATGATCAAGGTCTGGACATTGATGTAACTGCTCAAGCAGTGTTGCTTCGAGGCTTATCTGCTTAATTTAGCAATGTGTAGCACATGCTCGAATTTCATAATATTTCATTATACATGTCTTATTTGCTGCTTTTGATTTTCATGAGTTTTTCTGGGTTCCTGACTCTCACTAACCTCCTTACTGGAGCTGAGATTCATCCACTAAAAACTAAGTTTAGATACTTAAAATGTTAGCCAAAAACACATCTCCAAATATCCCTACATCAAAATCATGAAACATGACTAATAAAGTTTTTCCTCCTGCTAATATTTGGTATTCTCACTTTATGTACAGATTCAGTATTTATTGTACGTACACTCAGCATATTTTCTTTCAAAGGTGTGGTTGCCATTACCATGTTGTGTTCTTAATAGGTGTGTGTGTGCCGGGTGTGCAGCTGTGTGTATATGACTATATGTGTGTGTGTGTGTATATGACTATATGTGTGTGTGTGTGTGTCCTCCAGGCTGGGAGTACGGGGTGACCATTCCTCCAGATGACAAGCCTCGCTCCTGGGTCCCTGCAGAGAAGGTGTACCACGTTCACCGCAGGAGGAGGCTGGTCCGGCCTCGCAGGAGAGCTGCGCCCCCTGCTGGAACTGCTGTAGAGGTCAATACTTACTGTCAAAAACTGGCATTATTCATGTTTTTGTCATTGATTATTTTTTGAATGCATGTTTGATGTAGGATGCAGATGCAACATACATATTGGTTGCAGTCATGAACTGAAGATTCATTGTGGGTGCACGTTTATTTTTGGTCACAGAGGCGGGACCAAGGTGACCCAGAGGGCTGGGAGTTCTCCTCACTGATTGGTTGGAAGTTCCACAGGAAGGAGCGCTCATCGGACACATTCCGTCGGAGGCGCTGGAGGAGGAAGATGGCACCGGAAGACCGCCTCGGAGCAGCTGCTATCTTCCAGTTGGAGGGGGCGCTGGTGAGTAAAGATGACATACTGTTGGACTCATTTACATGAATAACTCAAATCTGATTTATATTGTCAGTGAGACACCTTTATACTGTAGACAAAATTTGGTAAAAGCACAAAATCTATGCCTTGGATGGAAAGAAAAATCTAATTTCTGCCAAATCTTGATCACCTCCAGTTTATAATCTACACTTTAGAGCAGCCATTGGAAAGACCAACTTTACTTGATATTGCAACAGTTTTATGAAAGATGGGTGGGATTACATTAATATCCCAGGGATTACATGAGGGAATGAGACTGATTTGAGCCCCATCCAGCCAACATTTTCAAATATTTACACATGCATTAAAGCACATCTACAGTATCGAGCTCTGTTTTATTTAGTGGGGTGTGACAATGAACCAATTGAAAATGTTGGCTGAATTCCTATTGGTTCCCTCTGCAGGGCGTTGATACAGAGGAGAAGGAGAAAGGCTCCAAGGCTGACGCCACCAAGCTGTTTGGTGCCAACACACCCACTGTGTCCTGCTCTTTTGACAGTAAGCCATACAAACACACCGGATGACACACACTCGCACGTACAGATACGTGCTGCACGCTACAACCTACCAGTTCATCACAGATATATCAATTGGTGTATATATATAATACGCACAAAAGTACACATTACAGTAAAAAGCATTGGACATAACTTAAAAACAGTGCTATCATTACACAGTTTGTCCACCAGACCTCATTGTTTGTAATATTTTGTACAAAATCAGTACTGGCCCTACTATGTAAAAATACAAATACATGCATGATCTGTGCTACACACATATCAGCAACGTGTTTCAGTTAATTGTGGACAACATGTGCCTGTGATATTGTTACATCTGTCCATTAGACATGTTCAGTGTCTAATGGAGTGTTTAACGTTTTTTTTTTTCTCTCTAGGGTCATATATGTACCATCTCCGTGTCTACGTCTATCAGGCAAGGAACCTGGTGTCCATGGACAAAGACAGCTTTTCTGGTAAGATCCTACTTTGTACTTAAATACGTCCTTCAGATGCTTTCAGATGTATTGATCAAGGCTGCTGATGGTTGTGGACTGTTACCATTCTGATTAGATGGTCATACTGGAGATAAGTGAGGAAGAAGAAGCTTTATTGTCATTGTACAAGATAGAACAAAATTTTGTTTAGCAGCAATTCTTGTAGCAGCAACAGTCGTAGAGTGGTATTAAGTTTAATAAATATAATGGTAAAGTGCAGCAAAAAGAATACTGTGCAAAGTTATTAAAAGGTGCAATTAAAAGTGTAAGTGCATACACATGTTCCTTGCTCTGGATGGGGGGAAAAAAGCATAACACAACTTTTGAACCACTTTTTTCCCGTCACAGATCCGTACGCACACGTGTCCTTCCTGCATGTCAGTAAGACGACAGAGAAGCTGCGAGCGACGCTCAATCCAACCTGGGACCAAACTCTGATTTTCAATGATGTGGAGATTTATGGAGACCCCCAAAACCTTGCTCACCAGCCCCCTGATGTTGTACTGGAGTTCTACGACAGTGACCAAGTGGTAGGTTGGGGCAAATACGCACAGAGCTACTCAAGGCATTGGTACAACCAAGTTTTGAAATAATGCCTTACGGTGTCACTGTTGGATTTTCTTATTAAAGTGAGTGATTCCTGCAGGGAAAAAGCAAAGTGGCATACGGTAATTACTTCAGTATTGTAATGCCAAACATTTCAATACTTCTTATCCATTCTCTCCTTCTCTCCCTAAACCCATGTCCTTCTTTCCTCTACACTCTTGTGCACAAACTATTCAGCTAAAGATATAAACAAAGCGTTATTCTCTGCCCAGGGCAAGGATGAGCTGCTAGGCCGGACTGTTTGTGTCCCTCTGGTGAAGCTGAACCCCGGCATGGACCAGATACCCAAACTGCTGTGGCACCCAATCAGCCAGAAAGGCCAAAGAGCAGGAGAGGCACTGGTGGCTGCTGAACTCATCCTCAAAGACAAGGTTTGCCCCGGGAGCAATGGATAGGATGAGATTTTATATTACATAGAAACGACAATGTGCTGCACCTGTCTTTCCAAATGCAAAAAGTAATGATTAAGGAGTTTCTCAAGGGTTAGTAGAGATGTTGAATGTTGATTATGAAGCCTTTTAGCAAAATGCATAATTCACTTGTTGTTTTTTGCGAATGCACTATAATAAAGATGGACTAATGAGGATATACTTGACCAAGGCCTCCCGGTGTGCTTCATTTGTGAGCAGGTGTA
This sequence comes from Myripristis jacobus, assembly GCA_900302555.1. Taxonomy (NCBI): domain Eukaryota; kingdom Metazoa; phylum Chordata; class Actinopteri; order Holocentriformes; family Holocentridae; genus Myripristis; species Myripristis jacobus. The sequence continues at coordinate 25,747 of OMLB01042672.1, forward strand.
GGTCTATCTGCAACTCTATCCTGCATTACGCCTTTCAAAGTCAAACTCATAAGTTATTAGAAATCATCTTAATGCATATAAGTTTGAGGAAATCCCTGAAATTATCTATAGTGCTGCGGAAAAAAATGAACATCAATTAAAGTAGCCATTTTAAAACTGGTAATTGGCAAGAAATCTACACATTTAATAAGCAGCTTGAGACCAAGAAAAGCCTGAGGCCAAGTCCAGCAGTGGTTTTGAGAACGAGCTCCACAGCTGGCTATAAAGAACCGATGATAGCAATGAAAGGTCCATTATTACAACAGTTCTCTTTTTCTTAAAATAGAGGGAGCAGGAGAGGCACTTTTCATTCAGGTCATTGTAATTGCTGGAGTATTAGTGAAATACATGCAGTTAATTCACTTGTAAGGGAACAGGAAAGAGAAATCAGCTGTTTTTAGTCTATGCTTCTGTGTAAATAAGTGCAAATTGACATGAACCATTATCTGTTGTCTCTCTGTGTGTCTTCCCCTCCGTCCAGTCGGCTGAGTCAGATCTTCCCCTGGTTCCCCCAAAGAGAGCAGAGAACCTCTACATGGTCCCGCAGGGCATTCGGCCTGTGGTGCAGCTCACCGCCGTGGAGGCAAGACATACTCACGCTCATACACACTGCCTCCCTGAATTTAAATGTTTCTCATGCCTCATCTGAGCTTATTTGTGTGTGTGTGTGTGTCCAGATCTTGGCATGGGGTCTTCGGAACATGAAGCCCTTCCAGCTGGCCACGGTGTCTTCGCCCAGCCTGGTGGTGGAGTGTGGGGGGCAGAGGGTGGAGACGGCCGTCATCAAGAACATGAAGAAGAGCCCCAACTTCCCCAGCTCTGTGCTCTTTATCAAAGTGGTATGATATGGGATGGCCTGGGTGCTAGGGTGTGTGTGTGTGTGTGTATGTGTGTTTGCTTAAGCAACAAAGATTTCTGGGGATTATGAATGTTTTTATTTTGGTGGCATGTCTTAATTGTCATTGCAGTGGTGTTTCTGCACTCAGAGATCACCTGTCAATCAAACAGTATGGGTGGGACATTTGACATCTTCCCACTTGGATTTTATGTTGATGGAGTTTGAGTTTCTGTGTTTATTCGTGGTGGCTATTGCTGTTCATGCTAACTACCCAGCTGTTCCACCCAGCTTTTCCCAGAAAAGACCTACCAGACCCAAAATATTAAGCACAGCAAGCATAACAGCTTTTTAGGAATTGGGAATTATCTGAATCACTTTTGTTATATCAATTAGCACTACAGACTGGCAAAGTCATTCAAACATTTGTAATGTTTCATTTGTTCTGGCACTCTCTCAATCCCCTGTGTGTCACCCAGCTCCTTCCCAAAGACGAGATGTACACGCCGCCCATTGTCCTGAAGGTGATCGACCACCGCCCGTTCGGCAGGAAGCCCGTAGTGGGTCAGTGCACCATCACTTCCCTGGAGCAGTTCAGATGTGACCCGTATGTCATCACCGCAGAGGGAGCCATGGCTTCCAAAAGTAAGAAAGTATTCTCACCTCAAAAACACAAGCCAGAATACACACACAAAGGTCTTGTCCTCATATTATCTTCCACCACTGACAGTGGCCCTGATGATGGCTTCTCCATCAAAGCACATCTCGATCGACATGGGGGAGAAAACACCGCTGCTGGAAGCTCAGGTAAAGTCTTTCACTAATTCCTAATGAAAATCAGAACTCATGCCTGTATTTGTGGAAGACGTCTAATAAATTAAGTTGTGTTGCACTAAGAAGAGCATAATTTGACTCTCTGGTCAAATTTGACACTGTGTCACTCTGGCTTGCAGTTTATGTACACTATGTCATCTGCTGTCAACAAAATGGCCTCCCCTACCTCCCACTTTGTATGTATGATTACTTGTTATAGCTTTCTAATTCGCTAATTCGACTGGGCACCAATGACACTGGAGGGCTGACTAATGACACCACTAATGAAAACATCAACAAAGGATTGCTTAATTCACAGCACCATGACAACTCCACAGCAGCTTGAAAACAGCTCCACAACTCCATTAATTCACCTGTGACTGTCACTGTGATTGCACTTAATTTACTTAACACTGGTGTTTCACAGAATTGTTGTCAATCATGAAATTGCAACTGGGACGTATAATTCACCGGATTTTGTTTCACTGTCTTTGTAATAATTGTTTTTAATGATTTAATAATTATTTCTATGTGCATTCGTGTTGTTGCTATTGCTCCATGTCTCTGGTGTTTACTTGTGACTTTTTATCTGTTTTGTGTCACAACACATCGTCCTCCTCCAAAGCTGGCAGAGAAGGTGAGACTTAACAATAAAAAGTATGGCATATAAATTAAATTATCAAATACCGAAAGCAGTGATTGATGTATGAGGATGAATATTATACAATTCAATCAACAGGAGAAAGAGACGGTGGACTGGTGGAGTAAATTCTACGCTTCCATCGGAGATCAGGAGAAATGTGGGCCTTACCTCAAGAAAGGATATGACACCCTGACAGTAAATTGGCTGTTTTTCTGTCTTAATATGCTATGGTGTTTTTTTTCTGTGTATTATTGTGTCATGTGTGTATTTAAAACTTGATCACCATACACACGCTGCCCAAAATATACATATTTTATTGGAATGAGATGTTACAAATAGTGTGGAAAGCTTTTTTCTCTGCAGCTGTCGATGACTTTAATGTGATCATGCATCCTCAGGTGTATGACAATGAACTGGAGAATTTCCCAGAATTCCACGGGCTGACAGATTTCTGCAACACCTTCAAACTGCAGCGAGGCAAGAATGAGAACGGGGACAATGACCCCACTGTGGTCGGAGAGTTCAAGGTAGTTTCAGCCGCCCATCCCCATTTCAAAACACTATCATTCAGTTAGATGCTTGCAAACATTATAGACATGCTCTATATTTTAATCTAATATCTCACTTGTAACATAGAAACTGTACATTTTATTTGACAGCTAATCTTGTTTTGTTAGTAATATATTTATCAGACAGGAGGAATGACTAGATATGCGATAAAGCTTTGAATCTTTTCAGCTTCAAGTTCAGGCCCAGCTTTTATAGTTTACAATCTGCTGTGGACATAATGCTCAAGAATAATAATTTGTTGTGTTCATATGTGCAGGGTTCATTCAAGGTGTACCCTTTGCCAGACGACCCTGGCATCAGCCCTCCTCCCCGTCAGTTCAGAGAGCTACCGGAGAGCGGGCCGCAGGAGTGTCTGGTCAGGATTTACGTGGTCAGAGCTATAGACCTGCAGCCCAAAGACAACAACGGCATGGTAAGAGATGCTCCCCTGGTTATGTACCAACACTGAAGCCAGCATAACCACACACACATACACCAATGAATAACCTGTGCTCCCTCTCCCCTTTACAGTGTGATCCATACATAAAGATATCACTGGGAAGGAAAACGATTGAAGACAGAGACAATTACAGACCCAATACCACCAACCCTGTGTTTGGAAGGTATTCTCCCTGAATGAGTGAACTGCTGATTTTTCCTATTAAGAATAATAGGCAACACAACTTATCATCGCTCTGTTTTGTGTAGGATGTTTGAGATGACCTGCTTCCTGCCCCAGGACAAGGACCTGAAGCTCTCCGTCTACGATTACGATCTTCTGAGCCGTGACGAGAAGGTCGGCGAGACAGTGATCGACCTGGAGAACCGCTTCTTGTCCCGATACAACTCCTACTGCGGCGTGCCACAATCCTACTGCATGTGAGGAAACTTTAAAGTCACATGAAAAAAATGTATTTAGGTGGCACAAATCAGAAACAGCCTTGGAAACATAACAAAGTTTCAGTTATCCTTTAGTGATAGCAGTTTATGGATTATAGGTCATACGGCTGTCTTCATCATTTTTTCCATTATAGTCCATTATTGATCACATTTTGCCATTATTTTGGCTCATCACCTGTGTGGCAGAGAAATGTTTTTTCATAGCTTGTGGTAGATTAACTAATGAAATTAACGTCTATATCTCACAGAAATCCAGAAACATGTCTCTTTTCTTTGATCTAGTTCTGGTGTCAACCAGTGGCGGGACCAACTGAAGCCGTCTCAGATCCTGGAGAACCTGGCCCGTCTGAAAGGCGTGTCCAAACCTAGGACCGAGGACAATGGCACCACACTCACCTTCAACGGCAAAACCTACACACTGGCTGAGTTCGGTAATGTCTAACAATAGGATCGTTCAGAACTGTTTTGTATAGTTCAGAGGACATGAAGTAATCTATGACCATTTTTTACCTCCATTAATGAATTACAACACTGACCAGTCTCTGGCACAGCTTATGGTGAAAGTTGAATATGGACAATAGGGATGAGTATGCTGAATAATTAAACTCAAGATCCAACAGAAATGCCCATTGAAGAAGTAATAAATCATGAGCACACTGCTTTGTCAGCTGCATGTCTTGAAATTACAGTCGGTGGGGAATTTTTGCTCCAAAACAGAATGATGGCTGGACAGAGAGTTTTGAAAACCAAAACTCACATCATCAGTGCTCATTGAGCTGCAGGTACCGATCACTTAATAATGTGCTCTTAACCTCCAGAGGGCAACAAGGAGATCCATCAACACTTGGGTCCGGCCAGGGAACGGATCTGTCTGCACGTGCTCAGAGCACAGGGACTGGTCCCGGAGCATGTCGAGACCAGGACCCTTTACAGCAGCTTCCAGCCCACACTCTCACAGGTCGGATATCATGACACCCACACACACACACTCATAATGTATGTACTTTGCATGTCCACATCCACCTTGAATGAGCTATTTTGTTAAAGCTGTATAATGTCTCCATTAGGGACAGCTTCAGATGTGGGTGGATGTCTTCCCCAAAAACATTGGCGTTCCTGGACCTCCCTTTGACATCACGCCCCGCAAGGCTAAGAAGTACGTGCAGTGTCTCTCTTCAGTCATCACTGGTCGTTTTGGATGCTGCTGAATTTGCAGTAACTGTGTCTGAATTTTCAGGTATTTCCTGCGTGCTGTCATCTGGAACACCACTGATGTGACCCTGGATGAGACCAGCATCACCGGAGAACACATGAGTGACATCTATGTCAAAGGGTAATGACAACAAATTCACTTTGTTGCAGGATGGATATCTAAATATTTACTATGGTCACAAATATATGTAGCGCTTTGTTTATTATTGGATGTTTCTCAAAGTTTTACTTGATGCTGCTTTCTTTGCCTAATTAAAGGTTTAACAGGAAAATTAGATGAAAAGAGATCTTAACGGTTTGAATCATTTGAGTGTTTCTTTCGCATATATTCTCATTCGCTGTGCTGTTGCCTCAATTGTTATGATCTTTCTCATACACATTTAATTTTTAACTGAGAGGAGGGAAAGCTGTCTCGCATTGGTTTCTTGATGACTTGAAAATTGATTTGATTGTTTTTTGTATCAGTTTATTATTGAACCTTTGGGGAGCTGAGACCAGGATGATCTCTGGATTGTAGACTGATAAAAAGCTGTCATTCACTTTGCCAGCTGGATGCCAGGTATGGAGGAGAACAAGCAGAAGACTGATGTGCACTACAGGTCTCTGGACGGAGACGGAAACTTCAACTGGAGGTTCATCTTTGACTTTGACTACCTGCCCGCCGAACAGCTCTGTTTGGTGTCGAAGAAGGTGAGTCCTGCATGGATAAGCCAAGGAGAAGCTCTATGGTCTTCTTTTAGCTTTCAGTACAACAAAGTCAGTGTAACGAGAGATAGTTAAGAAGCATGAAACAGGCAATATACTGTATAATAATTACTCAGAGTTAGGCTCCTAGCATACTCTGCCTTTATACTAAAACAATGTGTTGTCATGTTCTTTTCTTGAACAGGAGCATTTCTGGAGTCTGGACAAAACAGAGTTCAGGATACCTCCCAAACTGATCGCCCAAATATGGGATAATGACAAGTTCTCATTGGACGATTACTTAGGTGAGAGACTTTCTTGAAAGATCAAGTACATCTATCAGGCTTCAAGTATTTTATTTATGTATTGCAGCTATGTATACCTTATACAGGGAGTGCAGAAATATTAGGCAAGTTGTATTTTTGAGGATTAATTTTATTATTGAACAACAACCATGCTCTTAATTAACCCAAAACACTCATTAATATCAAAGCTGAATATTTTTGGAAGTTGGAACAGGGCTTTTTTAGTTTTAGCTATTTTAGGAGGATATCTGTGTGTGCAGGTGACTATTACTGTGCATAATTATTAGGCAACTTAACAAAAAACAAATATATACCCATTATAATTATTTTCACCAGGGAAACCAATATAACAGCTCAACAATCACAAATATACATTTCTGACATTCAAAAACAAAACAAAAACAAATCAGTGACCAATATAGCCACCTTTCTTTGCAAGGACACTCAAAAGCCTGCCATCCATGGATTCTGTCAGTGTTTTGATCTGTTCACGATCAACATTGCGTGCAGCAGCAACCACAGCCTCCCAGACACGGTTCAGAGAGGTGTACTGTTTTCCCTCCTTGTAAATCTGACATTTGATGAGGGACCACAGGTTCTCTATGGGGTTCAGATCAGGTGAACAAGGAGGCCATGTCATTAGTTTTTCTTCTTTTAGACCCTTTCTTGCCAGCCACGCTGTGGAGTACTTGGATGCGTGTGATGGAGCATTGTCCTGCATGAAAATCATGTTTTTCTTGAAGGATGCCGACTTCTTCCTGTACCACTGCTTGAAGAAGGTGTCTTCCAGAAACTGGCAGTAGGACTGGGAGTTGAGCTTGACTCCATCCTCAACCCGAAAAGGCCCCACAAGCTCATCTTTGATGATACCAGCCCATACCAGTACCCCACCTCCACCTTGCTGGCGTCTGAGTCGGACTGGAGCTCTCTGCCCTTTACCGATCCAGCCACGGGCCCATCCATCTGGCCCATCAAGACTCACTCTCATTTCATCAGTCCATAAAACCTTAGAAAAATCAGTCTTGAGATATTTCTTGGCCCAGTCTAGACGTTTCAGCTTGTGTGTCTTGTTCAGTGGTGGTCGTTTTTCAGCCTTTCTTACCTTGGCCATGTCTCTGAGTATTGCACACCTTGTGCTTTTTGGCACTCCAGTGATGTTGCAGCTCTGAAATATGGCAAAACTGGTGGCAAGTGGCATCTTGGCAGCTGCATGCTTGACTTTTCTCAGTTCATGGGCAGTTATTTTGCGCCTTGGTTTTTCCACACGCTTCTTGCGAC
>OMLB01042673.1:0-16956 GCA_900302555.1 Myripristis jacobus
ATATATATATATATATATATATATATATATATATATATTTATGTATTGAGTTGGTCATTGAAAGAATGTGTTAAATGTGTCATTTAAAGGAGGTGGAAAATTTCTTTTTATTTCATAAACTCACAAAATTTGTTCAGTAAAGCAAAAAAAAGAAATACATTTTTTGAGAATGGATGGTGCACAAAGATTGCCCTGTTTATTTACTTCAGATAAGTTTGCTAGTTATTTGGAGAAAGGCTGGGAGATGAGAGAGAAGGCTCCTTATCCGGATACAAAGTTTTAGTCTGAAAAATCTGTATTTGATTTTGATTTGACTTTGTATTTTAAACTGGTCATATGGACATAGAATGTTATGGCAGTTTTTTTGTTTGTTTGTATGTTTTTTTTTGTTGTTGTTTTGTTTTGTTTTGTTTTGTTTCTGTGAGTTTGTTATCACCAGTGAAACTCTCACTATTTCTTGACTAATAATTGTGTCTTTGCATGTAGGATGGGCCAGATAATTTGGAATGACATTAAAAAAAACCATTCATTCATTCATTCAGGCATTCAGTAAATCCAGGAATGCAATTGTGACCCAGCAGACATACAGGAAACCAATGTGGAGGAGCAGGTGATAGTAACACATTTGCACAGCAGCAAAGGCTGTTGACTGAATAAATAGGCAGAGCTGTCACTAAGACAACTCAAGCTCATTCTGGTTCATTATGAAATAAGTACCAAATATTGAAGGCTGATGCTCTCTGTTACTTTTTGTGTCTTCTCCAAACCAGCAACAACAACAATAAGCCTGCTCATAAACCTCTAAATTGCGTAGATGTTACACAGGAGACTTTTGTGTATCGCCTGCAGAGTATCTTCCTCTTGAATATGGAGGTTTTATGACAGAATGTGGCTCCCAGGTCTTTTCTGATACAGTATAGGCTCTTTACCACTCTATTTCAGCTTGCAGAGTGAATTCACATGGGCTTCCTCGGTGCAAGACTGATAGCTGCTTTCTTTTTGGACTGCATGTCTCAGGAGTGTTGAGGAGCGAAATGTTTACAGCTGCACCCGGTGATAGCTTTTTGAGAGCAAGCAAATGACTGTGGCAGAACTGATTGTGCTTTGATTTCTCTCCTCTCCTCTCTCACCATCTCAGAGGTCGCAGCTTGGGAGCCTGGAGAGTCATTATAGTAAAACGCCTGCAATAAGCAGATGGTCAGGCTAAGGTGAAGTTGTGCTTGGTAGAGTGCTATTACCTAAAGCACCCTCTCCTTTATGGTCAGCCAATTTACAGTACGTTATTGCTATTGCTAGTAGTCACTGAGACACTTATGATGTGAACCTCATAAGGTATTTTCTCATGCGTTTCAAAAGACTGTTTTTCTTTTGATTCTGGCAAGGTTGAGCACACATACACTCTTTTCTCAATAATGCCTTGTTACGATTTATACACCTACTGTCACAGTGCACCAAAGACTTACTACAGACCACTGAACAGCTCCACTTACATGAAATTAAAAGTGAATCGCCTTGCTCAAGGCCATGTCAGCAGTTGAAGGACAGGAGAGATTTACCCAATCATCTTTCCCACTCGGATTTTCACAGCCATTCTATAAATTTGATCCAGTTACCACAACTACACATGACAGAAGTTACAAGGACCATAGTATACACAGGATAGGACAGGGTGGGACAAGACAGCATGGTGGGACAGGACAGGACGGGATGGGATTTGATGGGACAGGATGTGATGTGATGTGATGTGGTATGGTATGGTATGGTATGGTATAGTATAGTGTAGACAAAGACAAAGTGATTAGCAAAGGAGACTGGGCTTCCTAGCGCCATCTTTGAAACACCCCTGGGCAGTAGGATTGCAACCAACAAGACCATGTCCCATCTCTTTCAATGGAGAGCTGTCTACATCTAATGGGTATATGTATTGACACTTGCTTTTAATATTTAAGGACACTGTCAAAGAGGAAACAACATGGAGTCATACAATTCATCCTGAAGGACATTAGCCCCACAGAAAACACAATTTCACACTCACCAAGGCTTGTATGCACGTGCTATCCCCACCACAAGATTACAGCATTCTGCTGTGTGGCAGCCTGTGTTATTGCCGTGGTAACTACAAACCGTGATGTCAAGCATTTAGTCGAGTGATAGAGATGGTTTTAAAAACACATGCATTAGATTTTTACCTTCATCAATTCCATGGTGCCAGGCTGACAGCTTGTCTGGGCCAAGGCTTTGTTAGATCTGTCTGAATATCCAAGTTATGCAACTGTGCAAAATCTGAAAGTGTAATTGGCTCATAGTGTGACGTATGTTGGCATGCTGCCATCTTTAGCATTTCAGTAAACTAGTATAGTATAGTATAGTATAGCATAACATAGTATAATATAGTATAGTATAGTGTAGTATAGTATAGCATAACATAGATATAGTATAGTATAGTATAGTATAGCATAACATAGTATAATATAGTATAGTATAGTGTAATGTGGTATGATGTTGTACAATATGCTGTAGTATAGTATAGTACAATGTAGTACTCTGCTGTATGTTGTAGTATAGTTTAGTAAGGTATAGTATGATACAGCATAGTATAGTATAGTTTGGTGTTGCATGGTATAGTATAGTGTGGTCTTGTGCAGTATAGTGTGCTATAGTATAGTATAGTATAGCATAGTGCCATCTGGTGTGGTGTGGCATGGTGTAGAATTGTGTAGTACAGTATAGCATATTTTAGCATAGCATTGTGTAATATGGCATAGTATAGCATAGTGTAGCATGGCATAGCATAGTACATTATAGTCTAGCATGGTGTAATATAGCATAGTATGGTGTGGTATAACGTGATATGGTATGCTACAGTATAGCATAGTAAAATATAGTATAGTATGGTATGGTATAGCATGGTACAGTATAGTGTTCAAGTCACACACAACTCTGTAATAAGCCAACAACTACATATTGAGTGTTGTGTGTCTCGCTTCATTAGTCCTGTTTTTTGTAGATGTGGTGGATGGAATGGGGTAATTTTGGCCCTGACCCATGTTTGCTGCTTGGCCTATTCCCAGAGCAGTCACACTGGGAGGTACATTCTTATTTAGATATCAGATATAGACTATTGTGCTGCAATTACTTTTCTGATTGTTGTACAAGGAAGTGAGGCCTGACGATACATTCCCCATTGTAATTACATTTTCCCAACTATGGTGTGACTTGAGGACGCTCGGTGCAGAATGGAGTGACTGTAAAGTATAATAGAGTGTTTTTTTTCACTGAATACAAATACAGCAGCATGTGGAGCCAGACTTAAGCTGCCAGGCTGTGTTAGTGAGCTCTGCGGTGGTGGTCCCATCCGTATCTTGCCATGCGGAGAGAGAAGTGCTAATATAATCACCAGACAGCAGTCATCACTGTGAGAGGAGCTGGAGGGCAGCGATCTTCTCCCCCCTCTCTCCCTTCTCTCAGACAGTGGTAGACTCTCTGTCACTGCCTGATAAAACAGTTGAACTGACACACTGCTGCATGCACATACACACATTAGTGCACATGTAGTGCACACACACACGCTCAATATACACATGCATGCCCATACGCAGGGCATACATAGATGTGTACACACGCACTCTGGCTAACACACACACACACACACACACACACATTCAGACTGGGCATGCAGCCATGCAAGCAAAGAACTTCTGACTTCTTTTTGTCCTTCAAATTTTTGGTCTAGCGTGATAAGAATTTGCCTCTTGCTTCCTTTGTTTAAGCCACAATTCTGAAGGGATGTTTTGCATTTGACAACATAATGGCAAATTACATCAAATGTGAAAATACTTATAATACCAGTCACCATAACCATGCCTGATAAGGCACACATTTCTTGTCCTACGACTTAGTTATCCCTGTATAAAAAAAATTCACAACCATAGTCTTCATTTTACACTATTTTCATCCTCTATTTTAGCATGCTTTTAAAGTCTTTGTTTATCCCTGTTTATCCTCTTGGGTTTATCTGCTCTGATTTCTAATGTTGAGTAGACAATAAAGCAGAGCAGTTGATGTCTCACTAAGTGTCTGTTCTGTCCTGATAACAACAAAAACAGTAAACTAACTAGCACCGATTTGAAGGCGGACTGAGGTGATATTGACTCCAAGTGCCGCATGATGCTGCCATTAAGGTCACGGCAGCAAGAGGTCATATTCCATTGGATATGTCTGCCTTTTTATTCCAGTTTACCACTTCAGTCATATATTTTCTTAAAAAGGTTATAGGCGGTATATTGGAATCTTATATCTTCAGCTGCATAAAGTGCCCTTTTATCTGTCTAAATGTGGCTCAGAGAGAGCAACATTTTGAAAATGACCACAACCAACAATTTGTCAAGCTGTGCTTGCTGGGGTGCTCAATTCACTTTCCCCTTCTCCACGATAGCAGAATGACAGTTGAGCGTTCGCTGACCTAATGTAATAGAGGCTCTATACGAACCGAGTAATATGATTTCCCAGGCTTTTATTCTGTGAGTCTGCAGCTGGATAGAAGGGGTCCAGAAGATATGACATCTGAATTGGGGAAGGCAGCCTAGAAAAGGCAGCCGCTGAGCGAGAGAGGGGAGGATGTAATGCATGAGATAAGGAGAACAGCAAGGAGAGGTCTGGATGAAGAGGGTGGGGGAGAATGGAAAGGACACACGGGGTCAAGTGATCCTAATAAGGCTCACACTGACGTGTCATTGAACCTTGGTTATTGATTATGGCCCAATATGTTAGACAATCAGTCAATACACTCATGCTGGTGTGTAGGCTGACTTCTTCTCTGCAGGTTACCTCAGGATAGAGGTCTTTCATGACCTGCTAACCTATCCAATATGCTCACTGGTGATGCAAAGGGTCGTTTACATTAGAATTACACAGTGACAGCCCTCATTTTTACCCATGGCAACAGTTGGCGAATATCATCTTGAATAAAAATGATCTCATGATAGCAAAGGACAAGGAACTGCATGTAGCTGTCATTAGAGTGAGGACGATATCACTCAGCTGAGCAATGACTGAAACATAATCAAAAGTATGTCCCTTATGCAGCTGTGGTTTTATTAGCAGAGGAGACCTGAGCCAACAGTGACTAATATCTGAAGGTGAACACAGTTTTGGTCGAATATTTATCCAGTTTATTTATCCAATATGGCCATCAGCATTTCTCATTCCCTTTCACATTTTGGAGCCACTGGAGACACCTTATAAAGAAACACGAAGACATGGAACAAAAATGAGTCTGAAAGTCTGTGAAGTCATATGATTAAACAGTTCCCATGGATTGTAGATGTTATTGCCTGGTCAGGTCCCTAGCATTGGTATGATCTGTGTTTTATCAGGCAAATATTCTCTCAGTTTAAAATCTCATACTATAACATATCATTGAAATTGCAATTACAGGCCAATTAAGGCTTTTTTGAGTATAAGGTAGAGTACCTTTTAGACTAATGCTGTTATTGTGACACACTTCTAGGTCTATTTTATTCATGTACTGCATCCATTGAGGGGAACAAATGATTGTGTATAAAAGAAATTTATGTTGATGGTGTTTAGAGGGCCTTCATGACTGGTACAATGTGGCTATATCTCTGTATATAGGAGAGAAAAGCACTTGAGACCACTACCTCCACTTAATGAAAATAGTAGCTCTCACTGAGGCGTACTTTTAGAATGTAATTAATTCAAAATGACTTTAAGAGAATGACTAGAGTAGTTTGTAATAGTAATTGGCATTTGAGCATTTGAGGACTTAGTTACGCATGCCCAGCAACAGAATACAAGTGGGTGCTTGTGTATCTGCTGTTGTAATGCCAGTCACAGAAATAGGCCTATACAGTACTGAAAAACTACTTTTGAGGGATCATATATGTTAAGTTTGTCTCCTAGCTCAGTGTTTTGTCATGGAGGTCATTTTCCTCTTCCATGCAAGCTAGTGTGTTGCTGTTTGCGAACCCATCTTCACTCTTCAATCACAGTCGTGCCCTCAAGGCACTGTGACATCCACACTGCCTGTTGACAGCAGGGTCATAAAGAACCGTGCCTGCAACAGTATTCCCAAATCAGCTCCCTCTGTGGAGCTGCAAACCACAGACCGGCAGCGAGAACAGCATCTGACAGAGGTTGTGTAATCACTCTGGCAGCCAACAACTCTGTGCTCTCAAGATCTAGAGGGCTCTTCAATTTCCTACTGTACATGAGACGGCAAAGGCGTAATATGCTCATTATGGAGGCAATATGTGGTGAATTATGTGTGTGTATGTGTGTACCTTGATGCATGCGCGCCAATGCATGTGTGCACTTCTTAAACAGAATGTAATCCTTGACCTGGGGATTGTAATGGAGGAAGCCGCCAAGGCAAGCAGAGAGATGGTTTTATATGCTAATGGACATTTCAGCTCTGCATTTAGATTTGGTATTAGTGGGCAGCCTCACTCTATTATCTCTCTTCATTGGAGATTGAATGTAATAAGCTGACATTTTTTTTATTATTCTGTCTTAAGATTTTTTTTCTGCAAACGTAGGAATAAATTCTTCTTACTTTTTTTTCGGTAAACTTGGTTTCTATGCAAGTTGGACGAAGAACACCAGACTTGATGCATTTTAATCTACCAGCCGCAGTCACTTGAGAAATACAATTTCACTGTTTTACACCTTGACAAACAGAGGAAGACACACTCATGGTAGACATTGTCCACAGCCAGGGAAATGTAAATAACTTCATCATTTGTTATTGTGTATTATAAACAGAAGCTTTTAATAAGCCTTAAGACCTCAGTAATATATATATATAATTTTGCAGCTATGGGTTTACTGATTTCGAGACCATTGTTGTCAGACTAGGGTAATTAAATCAGACAATTCAATATCCAAGAATGTAATTTAATTAAATGATGTCTGGTGGCAAAACCTTATTGCGGGATAACCTCTCCTTTGAGAATTAAAATATTTGCTGTTGTTTTTTTCTTTATTCAGTACGTGATATCGCTGTCTCAGTCCCTGTCTTTCCCTCTTGCCATACTCAATTCATGCTACCAAAATAAGGTAACAGGAGATTTTCCATTCGGCTCAAAGGACTGACTGTTAAAGTGAAACAGACATGGATTTGATTATATCTGGTTCACGTCAAACTGGATGATGAGAAGCCTGGTGTTGTGTGTGTGGAATGTGTGCATTCTTCTTTACCCCTAAAAGCGATTTTTGTAAACAGTAATGGCGCTTCATAGCCTCTGAGCTGCAGTGGCATGTTACACACTACTTAAACGCTTGCCTCTTTAAATTTCTGTTTTCTAAGCCTCATAATTGACCTCTTCTCTCTCTGCCGCATCCTCATACAGGCTCATCCCAAATCTGAAGGCCTTCCCTTGGAGGGATCCCATGCAATAAGGTCAGTGGTCACTTGGGACTGCAGGGTCTACAACCAGAGCAAGTGGCATAGTGATGAATGGGAGTAATCTCACAGCTGTTACAGATTCACAAACACTTTACTGGGGGGAGGGGACAATAGAAAGCTTTTAGCTGCATTAGGTGAGTGAACACAAAATTTATTATAAATATACCATATACATAACAATTCCTACTGCTCTCTATATATACCTTGTTATCCTTATACTGTACATGTTTTACGTATGTACACAATGTATATTGCTACCAATACAAAAAGCCATGCAATATCTATAGTACAGTGTACTGTTTGTCTATGAAACCTACTTTGTTGTTCTCAATAAATAGTAATAAATTATCCACCTCTGGTTTTTGTACATTCTAATACACATAGTATTTACATTGCTGCTTTGGATAAACATTTTCCCTTTTTTCCATCATGACCTGATATGAATTTTAGGTGCTTTTACTGACTGAATGCCCTAAGGTATGAGTTCTTTCACTCCACATCCTCAGAAGATAGACATTTCTGTCTGGCCTCTTTGTCCTCAAATGTCACCTTTTTGTTCCTCTTGGGGTCAATCCAAGAGTTGTGGATGATAGCGTTATTAGGTGTAGGATCTGCCTCAACGATGGACACCACTCTCTTCTTCATCTTGCTCTTAAGGACCTTCTGGAACTTCTGCCTTGTGAAGGCATAGAGTAGAGGGTGAAATATGGTGGTCCCATAGGCCATAACCAAGAAGCCAAGTCTTAGCTTGACTGTCAGATCACTGGGGCCCACACTCAGGATAACTGTGTTGAGAACTGTGATGGGCGTCCAGCACAGCAGGAAAGTAGACACAATCAGGAGGGACATCCTGAAGACCCTCTTTTGGCGCTCTCGCCTCTCCCGGTGGCGCTTCACAGCCCTTCGCAGTGCGATGATCACAGAGACAGAGGTGCGCATGCCTAGCGTGGGGTTGCGACTGTTGCTGCTCTGGGATCCATCTGTGGCCTCCTGCTGGGTTGTCATGGCTGTCATGGACGGGCGCTTTTTCCTGCGTGCCTTCTTCTTCTGTGAGGCATGGAAGCGCGTGCCAATGCGAATGTTGAGCGCCTGCAGGATCTTGGAGTAGGTGATGAGCATGACGACAGCAGTGAAGAAGAAAATGGGAATCTGGGCCAGCAAATGGTAGTAGAGGCCAAGTTCTGTGTAGTACTGGTTAGTGTGGACCACAGTTTCCACCACTGTCTGGTTCAGCTCAGCTTGGCCCTGGGCAAAGAAGCCCACCTCAATGAAGGGCACCAGGAAACTAACAAAGGATAAGACCCAGATGGCAGCCAGCAGGGCCAGGGCACGGCCCATGGTCAAGACCCGATTGGCAGGTTTGACTGAGATATCATAGCGGTCCAGGGTGATGGCTAGCACGTTAGCAGCAGTGGCAACACTAGCAAAGGAGACACAAGCCTCGTGGAAGCAGCAAACCAGAGCAGTGTCTCCCTCCAATGAGAGAAGCACCACAACAATGGTGAGGGGGATGCAGCACACACACACCAGCACATCCAGCACATGGAGGTTCATAGTGACGATGTTGCTGACGGAGCTGATGAGGTTAGACTTCATGCAGTAGAGGGCCAACACAGTGAGGTTGGAGCTCAGGCCCAGGACGATTTCCAGCATGAGGAAGCCAGTCAGTGAGACCTGGAAGCTGACTGGGTAGGGATATGGGTAGGGGGTGGCCGGACTCATGGTGCGGCTGATGGGCTCAGTGTTGTCGGTGACTGTGACGTTGCTCATGGTGGCTTCTTCTTCCAGACGAGGAAGGATATGCATTATCCTGTAAGTCAAGGTCAAGAAAGACAGTATATGAGGAGGATAAAAGAGAAATTGTTGTGAGACCGTGTGGAGCTGTGATTTGAAAACACTTCACAGACACAAGAGGCTAATTCAATATGAATGTCAGATGCTGGCCTGAACCAGGGCACCTGATTGTTCCCACAATGCCAAATGCAGGAAAGCTTTTATCTTTGAAACCCTATCAGACAAATGCTGCCAGTTATCAAATGTTCAGGAAATCATGAGCACAATCGGGAAAGCCTGAGAGCAGACACTTTAAAAGTACTCTAACTTTTTTCCTATCATGCCCTGTGGATTACATTTTTTCAGTACGTGCATAGCATGACTGACTTCTCTGCTTCTACCAGTTGCTACTTCTGTCATCACTATCCATGATTGTGCAGTGGCATCCTGAGCAGAGACACCACACAACAGCAACACTTCATAGCAAAACGGTATAAATATAATCATGATACAAATGCCGTGGCTTGGGGGATCCACCCTAGAAAGAAATGTTGTATGTTATTTTTTGTAAACTGGAAACAGCTCCCATTTCAGATTTCAGAACATATACTATCAACATTTTAGCCAATGCACCAGAGGTATGAACATTACATACAGTGGGATTGAAGGTACATGGGCCTGTATTCAGTTGAAAAAAGTACATCAAGTGAATATAGTGCCCAAGGAATATAGTTATGGTCATGTGGTTTGGTGCATCTCTGGTGCTTGAATTCAATAACAGAGCATGTCCAACTTTTTTAACTTGTGTAATGTTTAGCTTGTATTGAATAATACATTCATGCTGATATAATTTAAGTGTCAGTTTTCATTGTAGTTGCATGCAGTGTTTGTGCAAACCAAACGTAGAGCTGAGGCCAGGATGAAACCAGTGATACGAAGGCTTTCATGCCACTGAGACACACAAGCAAACATTCATAACACTTACCCTTCCCTCCAGCACTATCTGAGCACCAGGGTTGAGTGATCAGGCCAGAGAGTCCATGTTAGATCCACAGAGATGAGCATTACACCCCAACATAGCCGGTGGAAAAGAACTTCCACTCTAGCAGAGCCCCCCCGCTAAGGCTCTTCCTTTCACCACTACTTCTGTCCTGAGGGGCTGACAGCCAGAAAAGCACCTGTCTGTCTGTCCAAAGACAGCTAATGGGCTGACAGCTTTTTCTTCCTGGCCCTAATGGCAAGACATTTGGGAACCAGCCACTCGTGCCCAGAGGAAAGCGAATAAAAGCCTGTGTCCTCCACACTCTTTTTCACAATCGTTCTCTCAGCCGGCTTGGTTTGTTTTAGTGTTGGTGGGAGAGTTGACGGATGAGTGGATCAGGGATAAGCTGTCGAAGCCACCTCCTGTTTATAAACTCACGGTATTCCCAGGCAGGAGAGACATAGCCGACCAACAAAACAAAGGGAGACAGACTCTTTCGTCTGCGCGGGGTTGGAATGCAGTGTGCATAGTACAATCCAAATCCTTGCTTTTTGCAGGGCTGTTCCCAATGGGCCAATAGACAGATCTGTAAATAATCGCAGAATACCGAGGAGTTTTTGCTTTTGTTGTTGTTTTTTCAATTTCTTTGTGGAGAGATAACAATATCCATCAGCTTGTATTCCAATATACAGAATTTGTCAGCCGGCCATGGAGGTAGAATCCCTGATTTACACCATAGATGAGCAATGGTGAGGTTGATGTCCGCCGTCAGCCCAGGAGAGGTCAGTGAGTCCAGGCAAGGTCCAGGCCCATGATTCCCCAAGGACCACTAATGGAACAGGCCTTTACTTTCCACCTTTCTCATTGGTCTCTCCGTACACTGGGTTCCAGTAGCCATTGATTTGTAAATCAAGCACAGGTCTCCAGTTTGAACACTCAACAGTTAGACTCAAACCAGTCACTGGGGATTGTGTGACTAGAGAAGATTGCTTGAGTTTATATGGGTCCAGTGACCTAAGCATCTGTGATGACCAGTGTTTATGCATGCATTTGTTTCAGTTTGTGTGTGTGTGTGTGTACGTTGCTGGTGGTGGTGGAGGGGGGTTTAGTGATTCAGTGAAAGGTCATCTTCATGAGGGGATGATGAGAGTGAGTTGATTAGACAGAGACACTGCCTTCTTGCTGATTTACACCAAGATCCTGGGCAAGAATTGGAACCGCCGCACGTACCGTCGTCTGTTTGTCCTTCAATCCCACATCCCTCTTACACAGTGTCCTGGAGAGAGAGGGCGAGAGAGAGAGAGGGATGGTTTGGGTTGGGGGGAAGAGAGAAAGCGAGAGCGGGAGAAAGAAGTGTGGGGGATGCATTAGTGAAAATACACACATATCCACAGCGCAGAGAATGACAAGAACGACAAGGAGCCTCTCATTAGCATAGCAACAAGCCTCTGATGTCTTATCGTGTTCCTGTGTATCTGGTGATGCACTTTACATCCTTTCCGTTGCATTAGTGTTAATAATGAAAACAGAGAAGGAAACACCACAGCAACATTTATGCCTCGACTTCCTTTGGTATTTTACATCTCCGGCTTTTGTTTCCAGAATGAAGATTAACTAAATGCCACATGCTAGTGGTGTAGATGTGTACAAAGAAATTATGACATGGCAGAGATACAGATAAATTGTTGTATGTCAGGTGTACAGGCATATTAGTGAGGAAGTGGTCATGCAATCTAACAGGACAGACTTTCATGGGGAAAATGTTATACAGACAAGGTTGACCTCTCTTGCATGTGTGATTCATGCAACCTCTTCGCAGGCATATGTCATTCTTCAAGGTTGTCTTTGAGAGGGATGTACTTTACTATACGACAATGTCAGCAAAAATGGGCAGTGAATGCCATGCTGCTGTAAAGTCTGTATCCATCACTGCCATACAAAGGGGAAAAAAACATGCACATTAAGCTTTATATTGCAGTGCACACTGGTATATCAAGCTGTTTGTAGAAGGTGCTGCCTTATCTGTTCTGTGTGTTGTGTAGCAATAGGAAACAAACCAGATGTGAGGACACAATATGGCAACATTAAGACATGGGAACCTTTCAGAATTTTTTAATTTGCTGGAACACCTGTAATTGTACCTTTTAAGGTGGATGAACACGTATCCATCAAATGCAATAGATACATAATATAGACACGTAAATATGACTGAAGTTACTTAACAAATTGCACGCTTGACACTTAGTTATCACATTCACACATGTTTTTATGGTGGCAGAGATATTTGGCATTGAGGTCTGTTTGGTGTCACGCGCTCTACTCTGAGGAGCGCTGTAAATCAAACCATTAAGTAGAGTAGGCAGCCTCATGAAAAACACAGCAATGCTCACCATGCAGGGTAAACACAGATGCTCCGGAGCTGGTCTGTATACCATGCTGTCCCCTTTCCTTCCAGCTCTGCAGCAATCTAGGTCGACAGATAGCAACTGCTGGTTGATCTTCTGTTTCCTCCAGCAGTAATCCAAGAATCAGGATTGGATATTGATGGACATGCAAGGGTCATGCAACTGACAGCTGTTCCTTTCTTCCCTTATCACTCTCTTCAGTGCCGGACAGAAAAATAACTCCACAGAGATTAGTCCTGACAGGGATGTCTTTGAGATTCTTCTCTTCCTCCCCCCTCTCCCTTTCTCTTATCTATCCATATGGATTGGTGCACGAACGCTC
This sequence comes from Myripristis jacobus, assembly GCA_900302555.1. Lineage (NCBI taxonomy): Eukaryota > Metazoa > Chordata > Actinopteri > Holocentriformes > Holocentridae > Myripristis > Myripristis jacobus. Next base: position 12,909 of record OMLB01042673.1, read on the forward strand.
TTCATCTCACCAACTCTCTGCCTCTGTCTCTCTGTTGCGCTCCCTCCCCTGCCTCACTGTGTGGATGGAAGTGCAAACCACCACGCTCCTAGTATCTCTCTATCTCCCGCTCTCCCCCCACTCTCTCTCTCTCTCTCTCCCTCTCTCTCTCTCTCTCTCTCTCACTGCGGAGGTTTGCAGTGCTCCCCCAGACCTGATTGGTCTTCTGTAATAGGCTTAACCCTTTCTTTTCCGAATAGTGGAGCTGTTTCTGAGTCTGTCCTCTCTCTCCTGCTGGTGACTCTAACGTGCTGCATGTTGCCGAAGTGAATTAGTATACAGCTTATACCAGGAGACAGTCCTTGTAGATGCGCAGCGGCATTTTCAGGGACTGTAGATGCCGCTGCGTTAAATACAATGGCTGCAGTAGGTTCAGGTAGAGACTGTTGAAAAGCCCCAAAAAATAATCCTGGGCTAGTCTATTTGCTTTGTCACGATACAACAAACAAGTAATATGTCTGTGCACCTTAGGGGGGAATGTGAGGGATGGAGAGCCAGCAGAGAGAAGCAATTTTGATGTACTGACTTTGTGCATGTAAGTCTTTATGTGCATGTGCAAGTGAGCATGAGAGCGAGCGAGACTGACAGAGAGGAGGGGAATTCTTGCAGGAGTGAGTGAGAGAGAAGGATTATGCGGGAGAGAGTAAAAGACAGAGAGACAGAGATAGAGGATAGTAGCTCTGATTGATAGTTTCAATTAAGTTGCTCTGTCAGATCAGCAAGAGGCTGGCCACCCTCCATTCCGTTGTCAAGGCTCATTTGTCAGGTGCGATTATTGCCATGGGGCATCCCGATACCTGACAGCCTGCAGTGATGAAGAAGAGGGGGGCATCTGTTGCTCTGGCATGGCGACCTGATAAACAGACCATTAAAAACCACTGAAAATACATCAAGCGTTGTTACTCTGACAGTGACAACCTAATAATTGCACCTTAGAAAGATGTGTGAGGCAGGTGTTGCAGTGTCTCTTCAAAGCTGAATTTGAGCTGTTGCACGTCATCATCACATCTCTGGAGGGGCCTTTAAGCTGTAATCGCGCTGTATGACAATATTTTTTAATCTATCGTCCCTTTACTGTACATTGGCCACAGCGAACGCCCCCTCCTGAGTAATACTTGCCAAAAGCGGCACAATAAGCTGTGCAGTCATGTTTTCTCAATGGAATTCTTGCCCAGATGCCACTGACTTTGCTGTAATGCAGACAGATTGAAGGTCAAGGGCCACGGATCCGCTCTGTTCCTGCCATAATATGTGTTTCTGTGTCACTTGAAACACAGAGAAAATCGTGCATTCAGGGATTCATGTTAAGGCCAGCAGATACTTTCACATGTTTATGAGCCTCTCATCATCACTAATTCGCACTGAACATCACGCTGCATGGTGTGAAGTGCAGCGCGTGTGTGGAAAGGGGGCTCTTAGTGTGTGAGTAGATGTGGGATAGACAGGAAGATTGACTGACTGATGGAGGTACAGCAAAAAGTGTCTGTATCTGTGGGTGTGTATGCGTGTGTGGTGTGTATATTTGCTTTGCTGTGTGTCAGTGCAGATTTCAGTTTGCATCAGTGTGTGTGTGTGTGTGAGTGCGTGCATAGATTTGTATGTGAGTGAGTGATTGCATGTGCATGTATGCCTGCCTGTGTACATGCGCCTCACATCCAATATCTGCTTCGTACACGGGATATGTCTGTAAGCCTCTGGCTGTCAGACTGCAATGTCACAGCACATCGATGCAAACCAGCTTCCCTGTCGACTGCGAGCAAGTTAACTGTATGTTTCATAACTTGTGTACGTCAAGAGGTGAGCAGAAAATGGATGTGTGTTTGAAAACACTGGGCCACTTGACAGCCTCCTCAAAGCTTTTAAGGGATCCTCCCGGTCTAAACAGTGGTAAACACACTGCTGCAAAAACACTGCATTCCCAAAACTTCAGAGTTCAATAGAAGAATGACGTTAATATTTCATTCCCATTAATATTTCATTCAGCTTTTCTCTCTGTCCCCAGACTCCACTGTCTGATATTCTCTAGTTTTTCTCCCCTCTCACTCAGTGTGCTTGCAGATGTCCGTGTATATGCTGTATGCATGTGTGTGTTTCTGCAGATACACTTCAGTGTGTGCGCTTGTATGTGTATCTGTATAAACATGCATTTTTGGTGTACAACATGTGTGGTGTGTCTCTGGTGAGATCCCTCTCTGTCCTGGCCTCATTAGATAAAGGAAATGCAGATTTGCCATCAGCAGCTGTCTCATTTCATATCCACGCTTTGCACGCCAAACATCAGCAGGCGATCTGACCGTGCAATAGTGAGATGCGCGCCAGCAGGCCTGGAGGACCCAATGCGCAGACTTTTATCTCCTACCTGCAGCAGGCATCCTGTACTTCCATTTGGTGCCACTGTGATTTGCTCCAGAACAGAACTAGCCCAGCATTAATGGAGCGGCTGGTTTCAAATAGTGTAGCAGCTTGCTCTTGTCTGATGTATCAAACCCTTCCCACAAACCCTGAGCCTCCGGTCTGACATCACATGGACCTATGAGGAGAGAGATCTCCTGAGGTGCTTCTTTCATTTCTAACCTTTCATTGTAAAACTTAGCTTTTTCTGCCTCCATTTTTTCCATTAATTGTCAGCCACTTTTAGCTCAAATTGTCTGCAGAGCGCCAGAGTGAGTTATACTTTCCATCCACTGATCTTAGCATCAGTGAATGGGAAGAAATTGAATGGGAAGTGGGGTAATGAGGGAGGAAGAGTGTTGTGCTGGCTTCATTACAAGGTCCTCCAGTTTTTGCCTGAGGTCTGACCCCTGGCCAGTCTGTGTTTGGCCCTGGTCCCAGGATCCCTTAGGGTCCATCCTCAGCTGACAAGGAATCAAAGGGATTAGATCAAAAAAGGACAGGCGAGCAGAAGGAAGAAGACACTCATCCGCTCTTCTTTCTACCCTATACACTCCTTGAAACTGAACTCCTTGATGAGTAGCAGCAAAAGATGAAACGCAGCCCCAGTCCCAGTGCAAATGTGAGTGTATCATCTGCCGTATCCATATGGATTTATGAGTACCACAGGGGCAACAACTGTGAATGACATAAACTGCAGTCTAATGGCGTTGCAACATGGCTTAGCTTATTTTGGGCGGCAAGAGTTCCAGAAATGAAAATCTCATTGATGTTCCCAAATGCATGTTACTAAGCTGCCTATTTCAGCATTTTGGTAACACTTTACAATAAGAGTACAACAATTAACGTTAGTTAATGCCGTAATGGTTAATTAACTGTTAGTTACTGGTTATTATGGCATTTACTAATGTTAATAATATCTGCAATAACCCTTAAATATAAATCAATACCTTAGCATTAACAGCATTAGTAAATGATTCTTAGACACATTAGTTAATGGTTAGTTAACTGTTACTTAATGTTTATTACCTGTTACTTAATGTTTATTACGGCATTAACTAACGTTAATTGTTGTACTCTTATTGTAAAGTGTTACCCAATCTCACGTCATCACTGTAACTTCAGTGGGAGCGAAAAACACGTTTTGCCCGTTGCTTCCTCACGTTCACAGGTGTGATAAATACATACAGGTCACATGACCAGCCATTACAGTTTTTCATGTGTTTTACCATTTTTATAAAAGGTAGCTCGTATTGCAAAACATGTGACATTATTCCACAACGCTCCACAAAACAAGATGATTCATATTACACAGAGTTATGAGAATTACACCATTTCCCCTGATTTAAACTGCCGTACACGTGAGTAGGAGTGAGTTGGTGGAGTTGCCAGGGCCTGTTCTGTGCACACGTATGCAGCCTGTATTTGTCTCAGGCAGATACAGGTGTGTTGCTCTCATGAGCCAAATAGAAAAACACAACAAAGTCAACTTTTCCTCTAACGGCTCAAAGCAAGAAAAACCCCAAAGTGACCTCTCCCTGGTTCCTGCTGTTCCCTCCAGATCACGAGAGCCCAGTACCAGAACGGCCTGATGGCGTCCCGTCTGGACAGCACGCCC